>JASDQU010105318.1:45805-69235 GCA_032191745.1 Picea mariana
GCCTTTTTCCATGGGTTCTACTTCTTGTGATACAGTTATCAGTACATTATTCACTACATGTTCACCCCCTCCAATAACAAGATCTTGAACACTCTCTTTTATACTAGTGCCAGGACACTCAACATTGGTCTCAAACAACCGTACAATAGAGGGCCTTTCTTTGCCTCTTGTTTTCTCATAGTCCTTTTGGGTCTCTGTTCTGGCAGCTGTAGATTGAATTCTGAAACTTTTTTGGTTCTCACCCATGAGTCGATATGGTTCTGCAGGAAAGAAAAATATATGCGTTGCTGCTGCAATAGACATTTCGATGCAAATTAGGAAATCCTGCAGACTAGACTGAAATTTTTGCCCATTTGGTAGTGCTCCTGCCAAAAAAAAAACTTGGTGAACAAATGATCGCAATGGCTACTCCCTGCCACCATGTTGCAAACATAATTGCTTTGAAGCTAATGAACTTTGTCAATGGTCTGATCACTTGAAGTTCTTCATGTGTAATAGCATAAAACTACACTAGAAAGTACAATGCCCACATCTGGCTGAAGTTCAACACAATTGTAATATATGGATATCCATAGTACCATTTGAATTATATGATAAATTTGGAAATTCAAATGGATACCTGGGCTCGAATCCAAGCAAGAACACTAGACAAAACACCCTAGATCGATTATGATCCCAGATAAAATGCAGAAGACTTATTTGAGACTTTTCAGAGTACGTAAATCCTCAATCCAAAGACAAGTCGAGATGTGCGGATACAACAATAACCAGATCTGGAAGCCCAGAAACCCTAAATTCGATTCAAAATGACGCAAAATTTATAAGAACGGGAGAAGGCAAAACCCAATTCAGAAACTTACTAATAAGTCCAAGTCTACGAGGTGTGCCATCACATAGTTACCAAAAGGTTTCTACACAAAGCACGTCCAAGGTCGAAGGCTTTTGATATATATTCAAAAGGATATAAAATAAGAAATGGAAATCCAAATAGAACCTGCACTAATGCTGCAGCAGACAAGGCAAAGAGTACTGCCAAAATATCAGTCTCAAGAAGGCATAAGGTGGAGTTTTGCAAGTGCTGGAAATGAAAGTGATTTGTGATTTGCCTCTTGTATTACATTTTTGACTTGGAATAGGTTAACCGAAACACTCTTTCCGGACTTCGTTGTTTTATATGCAGAGAAATAAATTGAGAGCGACAAAAGCACTATCTTTTAGAGAAATATCCAAGATCAAAATTGCAGGTGTCGTGTTGTAACGTATTAGATCTGCGTTGATAATGATAAATCTTGGCACGTTTGACGTTGAGCAAGATGTATTCCATTCGTTGGATAGGTTATTCATAGTCTGGAGGATCTTCGGCAATTTGATCGCCGAGATATCATCTAGAATCTTATGCATGGCCCTCATTTCTGCTCAAGAAATAATTATATCAACCGGTTACCATTTTTTTGAGTCTGTTTTAATTAAAAATGATCTCACAAGAATCGTTTTAACAAGAAAATCTGTCATTGTTCCAGGAAGATAAGAAAATTTTCCATTGTTCCATTGTCTGCAAGTGCATGTTAATATCAGAGAAAGTTATTATCCATCCAGAACACAATGAGAAGAGAGCTACAAAACAATTATTGGATTGGATTGTCCAGTATGTGGAATTCAACGTCTGGATTGGTGAAGGCACCTCAATCTCCTTTCCTTTTCCTTTTCCCTGTTCTGTAGAACTTCTTCCTTTTCCACCTAAAATGTTAGAGGCCAATCTTTTTGCAGATAAGGGGGCATCTCCTTTGGGGTCTAGGGGTATATTTTTTTAGGCTAAGGAGTCCCAATCCATGTTCATTTTTCTAAGCTCCTCAAACACTAGCAACTTCACCAAGGAAAAGTGAAACAAGCTGCTCTTAAGTTAGCCATCCCTAGATTGGACTTTATCTACCATTTTACCTAAGCTTCTATACAGGTAAAAAGGTAAGTTTAGGGGGCTCTTTCCTATGAAATGCATGAGGATTCTTTCATGGTATTGGTATACCCTGCCAAACCTAGCCTCGCAAGTGAAATACCTTTGGATTACCCTCAACATCTTCTCATAGGGCTCCAAAACATACTCCCCGGGGATAGTGGCACCAATATTCTACTTTTTGTACTTGGACTTGAGGAAATTAGTATAAAACACAGGATCAAGAGGCATACCTTTAAACCATTTTTCTCCTTGAATTGGAATCTTTGTAGAAACAACTATTGTCTCCTATGACATTGGGAAAATGACCTCAACAATTTTTGTCTGGACACCATTATAATTTAGGGAAAACTCCTTTGTTAACTACAGGTCATACCCTTGTATCTTCTCACAAAATCTTATGCACCCGACCTACTCAAAAGACACTCTAAATGCAGGGTTTGAATTCACAAAAGTTATACTCTGTGGTTCATACCTCAACACGTTTCCTCCCCTGTACTTATTATTCTCATGTGTTGTCATATTTCTATGGATTTTTCTGCAAGATGAAATCAAAACTATTATAGGTAGAGAAGTCTTCAAAACTCAACAGACAACTCACACATCAAATCAATAGGCAAAAGATTTAACTGTATGAGAGGCAGGCTATTGATAAAGTATAATAGCATGGAAAAAATAGGCTTTAATGGTTTTTACACAACAAACAAGTGAATATAGGATGCATATCGAGAGAAACTACAACAGATTTTGCGTAGCAAAGAATGCTACACAGAGCTTGCGTAGCAAGGGAACCTGCACAGGATTTGCGTAGTGAGCAACCAGTTTGCATAGCAAAGGATTCTTGGAGCTTGCTTGAGAGGAAATGACTAATTCACAGGTCGAGGATGCCTGAAAATGGACAAAAGGTGGCGAAGATGCATGCACGATATGATAAGAAGATATTTGAAGGGAAAAGTACCCATTTTGTTTAATTTTATGATACAACTTTTGAAACTCATCCAAGTAACTTGCGTAGCACGTCTGCACAATGTGCACATTTTTTCAGTTTCCAAGGTACAAGTGACATGAGATGTGATCATTACCATTTTTCTAAATTAATCATATGTGATGATGATCATTGATACACTTTGAAAATACGTTCCCTCCTAGACTTATGACTCGACTTGGACATACCACTTCCCACCTTGTGAAATTATTTCAAATCCAAAAACCAAGGACCTTTTCAAATTATTTCATGTGGTAAACATCATTTAATAATTTGTTGTGTTTCATGATGTGTAATGATGTATTATGAAATAGACACAAAAACCCTTTGACTCGGACATATAACTTCACCTTTGACATGCATTTTTCTTTTTATTTTTTCAATGACCCAAGGAATTTGAGACATCATGAGACAAAACACTCACACACATTGTGAATTAATTTGGAATACTCTAGTCTTTCAAAGACCAAAATATGACTTTGCAAATTTTTTGACAAACCTATAACCTTAGCTATGAAAATCATGGTGCTAACATTTGGCTCCAATGGGGATGTTTTCCTCCCTGTGAGGCAACAAAGAACAACAGACCATGTGCCTGGCCATTGGGCTTTATTTTGACTTAAAAAGACTCTAAAATTGGAAATTTAAAATGACTGACAAACCCTTTTCAAACTTTGAAATTACTAGCTAAAATAAACAGAACCTTAGGTCCTTCACTTCGAGATTCAATTTCTGTTGAAATGATTAATTTTAACTGCTCTATCTGGAAAATAACAATGGTTGTCTTCAATGAAATGGAAAGGATGAATTACTTTTAAGAATGGTAGTGTTTGAGAAACCTGCCATTTACAGGTCCTCCACCAATGAGATTTCCATTGAGATCCTGCAACAAGTAAGCATTGTTCCCATGATAAGAAACAATTATGAATGGTCCCAACCATAGGTGGCCAAACTTTCCATTCTTCCCTTTATCTTCATTTCTTACATCCCACTTCAGGATCAGATCATCCACCTTGAAATCATCATGCTTTGTATGTCTATAGAAAACCTTTTTCATTTTGTACCGATGCAGTTGTGAGTTGTTGAACACTTGTTCTCTCATTTTTTGCGCACGAATCAATTGATTTATCCTTCGTTGAGCATTTTGGTTCAAATTCATGTTCTTGCAATAATTTCATCACTAGCAGTCCTAAAGAAGTAGGGAAAACTGCATTTGTGCCATATACAATATGAAAAGGTGATGTAGCAATATACCTCTTGATTGTGATCCTATCAGGCCATAATGCATAAATAAGTTTCTTATGCCAAGCCTTCTTGTTTTCCTGTAGAATCTTCTTAATAATTATTTTCAAGCTCTTGTTGGATGACTCAGCTAACCCATTATCCTGTGGGTAATAAGTTGTGGAATGACCAAGGGTTATGTTGTAATCACTGCAAATTTTTTCCATTCTCTTGGACTTGAATGTTGTTTCATTATCAGTAATGATTTTGACTAGACAACCAAACCTAGACAGAATATTTCTTTCCAGAAATTGAATGATAACAACATCAGTAGCTTGCCTTGTTGGAACTGCTTCAATCCATTTGGTGAAGTAGTTTGTGGCTTTCAATATCCATCTATGTTGAGCTAAATATGGTGGATGAATCTCCCCTATAAAATCAAGGCCCCATTTCCTAAATAGTGCTTCAACAAAAAATAGGTTTTAAAGGCAAGGGAAACAATTTCCTTTTTCCATAAAAAATTTGGCATCCATGACAGCTTGATACCTCCTTGTACACATCAAATAATATGTTAGGCCAATAAAACCCAATTCTTAGTATTTTATGCAATGAGGTTTTCTGATAATGGTGACCCCCACGGTCACCTTTATGGAATTATTTAATGGTCTGTTTCACTTCATCTTCTAATAAACTACTAAGAAAAATCCCCCCTGGGTCTTTCCAATACAAAGAACCATCAAGAATACATAATTTGTCAGTTTTCAATTTCAGAAATCTAGATTTTGTTTTACTGACTTAGGGAGGGGCTTGTAAATTTATTAGCACATAAAGAATATCAACATACCATGGAGGCTCAATAAATTTCTAATATACCTGAGGGATTGTTTCTTCATTTGAATTTTCTGACAGAGATGTAATAAATTTTATTCCCAAAACATCATAATTTGACTGTCATAAGATTAACAAGCCCTTGACCTTTGATCAACTTTGTAGGATTTATTTCCAGGTCATATTCCAACAAAAAAGAAATCCATTTGGCTCATCTTCCTTCAGGATCAGATTGAGTCAAAATGTCCTTTACATCATTGTTAGGCACATAAGCAGTAACATGAGAATGAAAAATGTAAATTCTGAATTCTTTAAGGGGCTTTACCAATGCATATGCTTGTTTCTCCATTATGTCATACTTCATAGGGGAATCTCTTAAGGTTATGTTGTAGTAGTCTATGGGCCTTTCAAAATTATGTTCATCCTTCTGCAATAAAAGCCCAATGCTCTGATGCAAAAGAGAACAAGATGAAATGCTTTGCAAAATCTGGACTGGCCAATATTGGTGCCTTGGTCAATGCTACTTTAATATCCTCAAAATATTTCCTGCCTTTAGGAGTCCAGTTTATCTCACTTCCCTTTCTAAGCATATTAGTAATATACTTTATGATTTCAACTAGATTAGGGATAAACCTTCTCAAAAAGTTTACTCTTCCAAGAAAATATTGTACCTCCTTTTTTCTTCTGGGTGTGCCAATCTTGAGAATTTCATCCACTCTGTTGGGATCTATCTTTTTTCCTTCTTTCGAAATTAATGATATGACCAAGTAGCTTTCCATCTTGCATTCCAAAGTTGGATTTTTTGGGATTTAATAAAATGCCAAAATTACTACATTTATGAAAAACCTTTCTCAAATTTTTTAGATGCTCATCATCAGAATATGAAAACACAGTAATATCATCTAAATAAATGACAATGAACTTATCTTTCTCATCAGTAAAATCTATGTCCATATCCCTTTGGAAATATGCCCCTGCATTCATGAACCCAAGAGGCATTTTGGCATACATGAATGTACCCCTAGGCATTGTGAAGGTTGTTTTTTGTTTATCGTCAAGATGCACCATGATTTGGTTGTATCCAGAAAAGTCGTCAAACATTGACATTTTCTATGATCCAACCACTTTCTATAGAATGTAATCCATGTTGGGAAGCAAATAATTTTCTTTGAGGGAAACCCTATTCATATTTCGAAAGTCTACACACAACCTGATTTCACCACTTTTCTTTCTGACAGGAACTAAGTTATCCAACCATTTAGAGAATCTTAAAGACACTATAATCTTAGCATCAAACAACTTTCTTACCTCTTTCTCAATCAATGACAACAACAAAGGATTAATCCTTCTCAATTTTTGTTTGAAAGGATTGCGATCATATTTTATTGAACTTACATGTTGAATCACATTAGTATCATAAACCTTCAAATCCTCATAGCTCCGGGAGAAAAAATCTGGGAAATCCTTCATTAGGCTAATATATCTTTTCTTGATTTATGAACTAAGTATCTTGGAAAATTTGATGATTTTGGGATCTTCCTGAGTCCCAGTGTTAAAATCCTCTATGTCTTCATCATTTGTAGTGATCTTAAGGTTTCTTGCCACATCATTATTTTCAAAAATATTTTCCAAAGGAACCAAGCCCTTGGGAATGATATTATTTTTGATCTGAACAATATCTTTACCAGAAATCTGATTTTGAAAAAAATCATCATTTGTGAACATAGTTGCATCTTCTTCCTGCTCACAACAATTTTCATCATCAATATTTGGGTTGAAAAATTCATCAGTCATTTGAAGGAACCTTACCACCTGCTTGTCATCCTCAAAAATATGCCAATACTTAATGTTGTTAGGTACTATTGGCCTGTGTTTCACTTCAATTTCATATTTTTTGTTAGGAAAGATAGGAATCTTGAAAACAAAGGCTGAAGTGGATAATGCATCAACAATTAGATTTTGTCTTCTTGGAATCATTGAGAGGTTATATTCTATAAAATTTTCAAGTAGATCAAGAAATATATTTCTATATGCCCTTAACCTAGGATGCTTTTGCTGATCGATTCCCTTTACTTGATTTATGACAAGCTCAAAATACCCATGTACAACTACTCTTTTTGCACCTAATTCTTTCAAAGTGTTCAAACCCAAAATCAATGCCTCATATTTAGCCATGTTATTTGTGCAGTCAAAATAAAATTTGTAAGAGCAATGTTTTGAACTTGTTCTAGGAGGAATTATCCAAACACCTGCTCTAGCTCCCTCTTTTCTAGCAGCTCCATCAAAATTCATATTCCACAGTTCATCATCTCCTCTATTTTGATGATCTGAAATTTGCCTTGCTTGATGATCAACCTCATCTTTCACAGGAACTTCAATAGTCTTTGGATATTCTTCTTCGAAGCACAAATAATTGTAGAAAATTGAATAACCAACCTCAGTGTGAACATAATAAATAGGATGATTGTTTGGACTGGTTTTTCTCCTCACCATGTATTTCAACAGTACTTCCCTGTACAATCTCCTTTCTTAGCCAAAAATTGCTATAGTTGCATAGGACATATCCATCTGTAAATTTCCTTTCAACTTTGCAGCCCATGACCTTGACAACAACATGCTAAAATTTGGAGGGATGTCAGCAACAACCACATCCATGACTAGATTATTTGATGGAATTTGAGATAGAGGCACAACCATGTCTTTGATTTATCCCATACATTTTAACTTCCTTGAATCAAAAGAGAATAGATCCTTGTAAGGCCTAGTAATGTCCAATCTTAGTTCATCCATGATTACCTTTGGCATCAAATTATGAGATGCCCCTGAATCTAGCATTGCATTGTGTAAGGTCACATCATGAACTTTAAGGCTGACATAGAAAGGAGGTATATCATCATCATTACCACTTTCTTCCACATGAGGGCCAAACAAAATTGCGAGGTGATTATCTTGCACATTCAAAGTATCAGATGCTTCATCCATTTTCAACATTTTTATGATTTGGATTCTATATTCACCATTACTTATCAATTCATTGAAAGGAACACAAATTTTGATTTTTTCCATTTCACTTTCAAAATTAAAAGGAGACTGAGTTTTTTCTACCTCTTTGATGACTGCATCCCTTTTTACTTCGGGTACCTTCTTTTGGGGATCTTCTTTATGTTTTCCTTTCTCCAATGCATCCTTTGCAGAACTGTCTTTATTAGGTTGACTTGAGGAAGGTGTACTAACTTGAGGTTTCCTTGTAGGATTTCCCTTTGGAGGGTTTCCAGGCACCTTTTTATTTCTGAGATTATACTATTTCTGAAGCTACATAATGGAATTTTGATACCGCTTCTTATACTCTTATGTTTCCAATGACAACATATCATCATTTTCCTGCATAAAATTACCATTTGCATCCATAAATTGATCATGTTCTTATTTAGTTAAGAACACATTTGTTTCAGTATCATCACAACAATGTATGTTGTCTTCAAGAGATTCATCAAATTTTTCACTCATATAGTTATTTTGGAAGAGGGGTTTTATTTGTTGATCACCCTGATTTCTTTGGTCTCTCTGTCTAATCTGTGGACCTGGTGCTCTTCTAAAATTTTGATTCCTGGGTTGAAATTCAGCCTGATATTTGATGGGAGGCTTGTTATCCAAGGACAACTTTTCCAAGAACCTTTCCATAGTCTTCATCATTAAATGAAATTTTACATCTGATGACTGGGAAGTTGAAGGTTGAGCTTCTCCTTTAACCTTTTTCATATTAGTTCCAGGATTATGCTTAATCTTTCCTGATTCCATCAAATTCACCTAGACTTCAATTGCATCATTCATCATGTCATATAGCGTGTTATATCTTCTTTCCCTCAACAACAAAGCAAAGTCACAGTCAAAAGAGTCATCATAATGAAGTCGGCAAGCTCCAAGAGGGGGTTTAACTTCAGTTGGAATTGAATTATAGACCCTCATGAACCTAGCCGAAAATTCCTATACTGTCACACTAGGTGATATTTTTATGTTATTATACTGAGTCAACAATTGAAGATGATTTTTCTTGTCACCCCATCTTGCAAGGAAACTGGTTTCAAATGATGTAAAGTTGGGGATACTTGCTGCTAGAAGAGATTTAAACCATTTCATGACTTCACCCGAAATACTTTGTGAAAACAATCTCAATTTTACATCCTCATCATCTACTTCCTCCAAGTCAGCAAAATCATTAAACCAATCTACGTGTTTCTGAGATAAAACATTCTCTTCTGCATCATATGACTTAATTCTTTGATTATAATTTTGAGGTAAATCATGCAATTGAGTAGGTAAAACAAGGGGAGAAAATTTTGTTGCCATGGCTCTAAGAGGATTCTGTACTTGCTAAACAATTTGACAGGGAATGACAACAGTTTGAATGGGGACAGTACAAATCAGAGATTGGAATTTTTTCTCATCAAACAAAACTTCTTTCAAGTTAGACTCTAATTTAGATCTAAACAAAGTTTGTTCAAATTTTATGTCGAAACCAAGGTCATCAATGCTTTTCAATCCATCCTTAGGCAATGATAGATTTATGTCCAGAAAAGTACCTGAGTCAAATATTGTTTATTTTCTTTTATGTAAGAGTTTCTCAGGATCATACACAGATGCTATAGGTTCTGGATCTAGGTTTCTCCTAGTGTAGATCTTCCTTGGAACCAGGATTTCTTAATAAAGTTACTTTTCCTCTACTGATCTTAAAAATGAAGTCGTCAAGGTAAATTGTTTTCAGCTAATGAAATGTTTGATTCTATGTTACCCTCAGGAATCAAATATGAAATTTTAGTCATTCTTTCCCAGGGAAAATTGAACTCTTTGTTCCTCGACAACGACGCCAAAATGTTAACACTAATTTTATTTCCAAGGCCGAGGAGGCAACTCACAAAGGTAACCACATAACCACTTTATAACTGGACACTATCCTATTTAGTTTAGAGAGGGATCTCTCTTGTCACTTAGTCTCTAGTAAATAGGTTTTCTTACTAAATTGATGGCTAGGTTTTGATGATTGAAAATATTTTTATAGAGTTTTGCTAGAAAGAAGGAGAAGGATCTGTTGGGCAATGGATTCACACTTTGAAAATAAATGAAAACAATGACTGGTAGTTGGAACTCTTCAAAGGAACAAAGGCTAAATAGGTGATGAAACTTTCAGTTTTTAAATTTGTTGTGTAGAGTGAAAAAGGAATGAAACATATAACAAAATCAAAGCACCATGAAAGATGAATTATGATAAGTTAAGGAAGAAACACAAAGTTTAAATCATTTGAATCTAAAGCACCATTAAGATGAATTTCAAACCCTTTAATCTTCAATTTAATCATATAAAATGCAGATGAAGAATAAGAAAACAAGATGTACATACAAAGACTAGAGCACAGACTTCAGGCCACCATCATTAGAATCTTTGTCTTGAAAATCTGTGGACTTCTGCATTTGTATTTCATTCAGATTCAAAATATTTTTACAATATTAATCAAAATGTCCTTGCTTTTGCCAACTCACCCCTATTTACATAAAAAGTGATCAAATATATACGATCCTATTGCCACACTAGGATACTAGGAGTCGAACTAATGCCACCTATAATCATGGATCTGGTTACATTGAAGGATAACAACTACTAAACAACTTTACTAAAAATAGTAAATTCAATTTCAACCATTTTTAATATAAAACAAAATATCTTATACAATCATAGATCTTGAGAAAAAACTAAATATGATGTTGTGATGAGTCATCATGTGCATCTAGAGACCATTTTGAGGTATTTGGTGTGATGTTTGGTAACTCTTCCACCCTTGCGTAGAAAACTGGAGCTAACGCTATGCAAGTGCTACCTACAACGTTTGTGTAGCCCACTTGATTTTTCTTGAAACTCGTGCAAATTCTGGTGGCAGCAACTTGTTGGAGACCTGTGATTACCTCAAAATTTGTATACGCATCACCTCTTGTTGTTCTTACTAACCATGTGTTCTTACAGTACTTGCG
The DNA here is from genome assembly GCA_032191745.1 of Picea mariana. Classification (NCBI taxonomy): domain Eukaryota; kingdom Viridiplantae; phylum Streptophyta; class Pinopsida; order Pinales; family Pinaceae; genus Picea; species Picea mariana. Next base: position 56,812 of record JASDQU010105318.1, read on the forward strand.
TAGTGAGAGCTCGCTACGCAAATGCTATGTATGATAGTTTCTTAGACAAAACTGCAACCATGCTTAGGAGGTGGCTTTGTGTTTTCATACTTCTCTGAATCAGAGGCACAGAGAGTGCAAAAATGTTCTTTCTAAAACATCTTGAACCTGATGAAATCCTCCCTCTTTTTATCACCATTGAAATTGCACCTTTGTATAGTGAGAAAAATTCCAGCAAAACACCCAAAATCCTGTAGTAACTCTTTTCCCCAAAAAGACAAAAATGTGAGGTTTATTCATTCATATCTTTTCTACTTTTGCAAGTAGGTCTAGCCTCCTTCTGGCTTCATCATTTAGCTGCATTTTTTGTTTGAGATATCTGTTTTCCTTTCTTAATGTCAATTTTTTCACTTTCAAGTTTCCTACTTGCTTGAGCAACACTGCATTTTTTTTTTTCAGATTTAACTGGGCTTTGGAAAGGGATGCACATGCATCATCTATGGCTGGTTTTCATTCTTGAAAGTGTTTCATTATTTTGTCCTCTAATATCCTTTTTTATTCCCTGATCTAGATAATTTGGTCTTGGGCTTCCCTTAACTGCTTATTGATCCATTTTAGAGTTTTTTCTCCTTCTCCAGGTGAAGTGTGAGGTTTCTCAATTTCTACAGGTTGGTCCTATGCATATAAACTCACATTTTTGGTTGAGGATCTTGTAGAGTTGTAGGTTTGGTTAAAAATATTGTCTTAGGACTTTGCATAACTTCCCTCCCCTTTGAAATTTCCTTCTTTGAAAATGCTTTAACTGGTGATGTTTGAACATCAAGAACCTTCTCAGCCAATTTCCTTTTCAATTCTCTGCTCTCCTAGTAAAATTGGGCTATGACATGTTGAGCCTCTTTGAGTTGATTTTGCAGCTCTCTGACTTCTTTGTACCTTTATCCTGACTGCATTTGGTATTCATCCATCTCTTTAGTTGAAGGTTCAACAAAATCTATCTGCACTATGGGTGTGGGAATCCTTCTAGCAGTTGACCTTGTGGTTGGTCTGTTGGGGGTGTGTGTATCCTTTAGCTCATCAGTGAACTATAGCCTCCTACCCTTCTTTATAACTGGATGGCTTGGTTAAGGCCCCTCAATCTCCTTTCTTTTTCATTTTCCATGTTATGAAACACTTCTTCTTTTTCCACCTGGACTGTTAGAGGCCAATATTTTTGTAGATAAGGGGGTATCTCCTTTTGGGTCTAGGGGGATATTTGTTGAGGCTAAGAAGGAGTTGCAATACTTGTTCAGTTTTCTAATCTCCTCAACCACTAGCAGCTTCACCAAAGAAAAGTGAACCAATCTACTCTTAATTTGGTCAGCCCTCACTTGGACTTTATCTGCCATTTTACCTAAGCTTCTATACAGGTAAAAAGGTAAGTTTAGGGGGATCTTTCCTGTGAAATTCTTGAGGAGTCTTACATGGTACTAGTATACCCTGTAAAACCTACTCTCATAAGTGAAATACCTTTGGATTACCCTCAACAGCTTCTCATAGAGCTCCAAAACATACTCCCTAGGGATAGTGGCACCAATCTTATGCTTTTTGTACTTGGGCTTGAGGAAATCACTATAAAACATAGGATCAAGAGACATAAATTTAAACCATTGTTCTCCTTGGATTGGAATCTCTGTTGCAGCAACTATTGTCTCCTCTGACACTGGGAAAATGACCTCAGCAATTTTTTCTGGACACCATTATATTTTAGGGAAAATTCTTTTGTTAGTTGTAGGTTATACCCTTGGATCTTCTCACAAAATATTATGCACCCGGCCTGCTCAAAAGACACTCTGAATGTAGGGTCTGAATTCACCAAAGTTAGACTTTGTGGCTCATACCTCAGCATGTTGCCTCCCCTGTACTTCTTCTTCTCCTGTGTTGTCATAAATCTATGGATTTTTATACAAGATGAACTCAAAACTATTATAGGAAGAGAGGTCTTCAAAACTCAGCAGGAAAGTCACACAACAAATCAACAGGGAAAGGGTTTGCTCGAATTAGCACAAAAGCTTTCACTGTATGAGAGGTAGGCTATTGAGCAAGTATAATAGCATGGACAAAACAAGCTTTAATGGTTTTTACACAACAAAAAAGTGAATATGGGATGCATAACAAGAGMAGCTGCAATAGAGTTTGCGTAGAAAAGAATGCTACACAGATCTTGCGTAGTGAGGGAACCTGCATAGGATTTTCATAGCGAGAAACTGGTTTACGTAGCAGAGGATTCTTGGAGCTTACAAGAGSAAATGACTTATTCATAGGTCGAGGATGCATGAAATGGACAAAAGGTGGTGAATATGCATGCACGAGATGATAAAAAGATCTTTGAAAGGGAAAAGTACCCATTTTTTTTTATGATAAGACTTTTGAAACTCATCCAAGTAACTTGCATAATGTGTTTTGCAGCACACACATTTTTTCAGTTGCGAAGGTACAAGTGACATGATATGTGATCATTACCATTTTGTTGACTTAATCACATGTGATGATGATCATTGATACACTTTGAAAAGACTTTCCCTCCTAGACTTATGACTCAACTTGGACATACCACTTCCCACCTTGTGAAATTATTTCAAATCCAAAAACCAAGGACCTTTTCAAATTCTTTCATGTGGTAAACATCCTTTAATAATTTCTTGTCTTTCATGATGTGTAATGGTGTATTATGAAATAGACACAAAAACCCTTTGACTCAGACCTATAACTTGACTCTCTTTTGACATGCATATTTCTTTTTATTTTATCGATGACCCAAGGACTCTAAGACATCATGAGAAAAAATACTCACAAACACTATGACTTAATTTGGAATACTCTAGTCTTTCAAAGACCAAAATATGACTTTGCAAACTTTTTGACAAACTTATAGCCTTAGCTATGAAAATCATGGTGCTAACAGTATGAACATTAATCATCAAAATCCATGCTACAGTATTCACCTCCATTGTCTGATCTGAGACACTTCAACCTTTTTCCTGTCTCATTCTCAACCAAAGCTTTCCATTTCTTAAAAGTATCGAAAACATCATATTTTTTTCGAATGCAATAAACCCAAGTTTTTCTACTTGCATCATCAATAAAAGTAACATAATAACGAGAGCCACCAAGAGATGATACCTGAGCTGGTCCCCATACATTTGTATACATAAGATCTAACCTTTCATTTTTCTTTACCTTTACAACTCTAAGAAATATGACTCTCTTCTATTTTCCATAAACACAATGCTCATAGAAATCCAAATCAATTTGTTTAAGATTTGGAAACAAATTTCTTTTTTGAAGTATCTACATCCCCTTCTCACTCATGTGTCCAAGCGTATGATGCCACAGTGTTGTATCCACTCCTATAGAAGCTAAAGAGATAGAATAATCAGTATTACCAATACATAAATACAATGTACCTACATTCTCTCTTTTTATGGGTGACCTTCCACGCCTTATCTGTAAATATAGATATACAAGCTTCACTTACCAACTGCCCTATTGAAATTAGAGTTTTTCTTAGATTTGGTACATGTCTTACCTCTTTCAATAACCATTGGTTTCCATTCTTTTTCTTTATCTATACCTTACCCATTCCAACAATTTTTCATGGTGCATTATCACCCAAATGAACCTGTCCAAAATCACCTTGAACATAATCTAGAAAATGTTTCCTATATGGTGTGGCATGAAATGAAGCCCCTAAATCTACAACCCAAGACTGAAAAATATTATCTACAAAAATATCAAAGCATCTTATAACACATCACCTGTTACATTTGATTCTTGGTTTTTTTCTTGTTGTCCATCTCTTTGTTTCTTTGGAGCTCTGCAATCTTTCTTCAAATGTCCTTTCTTCCCACAATTCCAACACTCTATCTTTCCCTGTCTGGATTTGGATCTTCTCTTCCTAGAATTCCTATATATCCCTTAGCCCTTTCCTCTATCCTTTTGCCTTCCTTTGTTCTTGACATTCAACGCATTACCTGATGTTTCACCTGTGTTTTTCTATTGCATTTCCTTGCTAAGGATAACACCAACAACATCATCGAATTTTAGAGTGTTTGAACTAGAGACATAGTTACTTACAACCATGACCAAGCCATTCCATATTTCTGGAAATGAGCATAGGATTAGAAGAGCCATGACCACATCATCAAAGTCCATTTTTACATAATTTAGCTGATTAGTAACTGTATTAAATTTATTTAAATGATATGCAATAGACCCACCTTTTGACATATTAATATTAAATAATCTCTTCAATATAAATACCTTATTGGACACCGAGGTTTTTTCATACAGTTTATCCAATGCGTCCATCGGCTCCTTCATTCTCTTTTCTTTTGAAATATTGAAATCCACCGATGCTTCCAGGCTCAAGCATATCATTCCTAGTGCCTTTTTGCCAAGAACCTCCCATTCCTCATCCTTCATGGCCATCAACTTCTTTAATATTCCACCCAATTGTAGGAATAGATCCTTCTTATATAAACAATCTTCCATTTGCATCTTCCATAACTAGTAGTTTCGGCCATTAAATTTCTCAACCCTAAACTTTCCATCTTCCACCATTGCTCCCACTCGAACCAAGAACCCTCTTTTCCTGTGAGTTACCTTTCGCTCTGATACCAGTTGTTAGAAAAACAGGATCGCAAAGCAATAACATAAAACAAATGAGTAAATAAAACAAAAAAGATACACAATACAATAGAGATAGAGATATACATGGTTCACCCAGTGTGGGCTATGTCCACTAGAGAAATTGTTAGGTCCTTCCTTTTTATTATCCAACAAAATGAAGGGATACAACTTTCATCACACCCATTGTAACTTCCTCTTCTTTATCTCACAGTCTCCTCTCTCAGAATACAATATTCCCGATAATACACATCCACATTACAATTCCCTCATAAAACAGGGTTTCCTTCTAGGGAAAAAATAACCCTAACATAATATATATTGTCTTATCTGTAACTTAATGATGAATGATCAAGATTGACTATGAAATTACAATATACATTTACAAGGCAATTTTTACTTCAAGGGCTTCGCCCCCGAACCCCTGCTGGTCCCCAGACCCTGCAGGGGGGGCAAGCCCCCCTTGCAACCCCCCCTGCGTGGATGGGTGTACAACATTCATGGGGTATAAACACATTTGAAAACAAAGACCTATGAATCAGGAAGATAATCAGGCTCCACAACCAACAATCTTACTTTATAAATGAAAATTCCCCTTCTTTCAATGTAGAGATATTTGTTTGTTCCAAAGAGGAGTTTGTAAGTTGAAAATAAATGGATTTCTTTAAAAAAATATTGGGTCCCTCTGTTTATTTTCTATCTTATGGGAATCACTGGCACTATCATGATCATATTCATGTCCCTTGTATGTTTATTTTTGGGATTAGCTAGCAGAATTTAGAATTAACATGTTTCTTGTTGTACTTGATACATAAATACTTGGTAGTTGATGAGGTTCAATTGATTCTTGAATTTTGTCTATGTTTTTTGGATGAAAAAAAAATGTTGGGAACAAAAAATCCATTCCCCATTTCAATAACCAAAGAAAGTTTTCCTCCTTACGAGGAGACCTCCCTCCATCGCCCCACTAGTGGTTTCACTAAAGGTTGAACTGCATTCAATTTCATCGGTATTTCTTTCCACTACTTCATCACGCGCAGATGGTATTTTAAACAATAGAGAAACATAGAATATAAACTCTTGGGAACTTTGGTTTTTTCTTTACCTCTTCAATGAATTTTTTCTTTATTTTATTTTTCAATAGACTTCTCCTGTTTGGCTAAGTCTTAGGTGTATCCAAGTCCTATTAGAATGGATCAAATGTGATATTGACTTGGAATGAAAACTACCAAGAAACAAAGATTAGAGGCAAAGTAGCGAGACTACATTCGTAGTTTTTATTTATGTTAAAATCCCATTATTACCGAAATAAATCTATGGTTGGAGGAATTTTTGAGATCATTGAGACCTACTCCACTATTTTGTCCATTTTCGGTTTTCAGATTACTTGCTCTTCTTTTGGGATATCGATTTCTCAATCCCATTATATTTTGGATCTTCCACAACACTTCAAGATGAAATATTGTAAACCCGTTGAAACCCCTCTTGCTTCTGGAATTTAAATATTCTCTCATCTCACTCAAATCTATTTCTCCCATTAAACATTTTTCAAGTACGCAACATCACACTTATACAGTTAAAGTACGTTTAAAATTGTGCCATCCACCAATTTTTTTTTCAAAGCGGACAGTTAGGGAGAAAAGATGAAATGGAGGGTATTTACATTACACTTAATTTTATTTCATTTGGTCAAGTTCGGCCACAAGTTCCTTCATATTTGGTTGGTATTACTTATCATGTGCAAGGAATCTTAAAGCCAAGTTGAAAACTACATCTAGAGGAAGCAGAATACTGAATTCCACGGGAAAAGACATAGTGGGTGCCAAAATTGGTGTGCAATCAAACTAACAAAGATGAACACCTCATTGAATTTATATCTTATAAATTTTGTTGGTGTCTAATTTTCTACAAAATACTCCAAATACAACCATTTGTAGCCAACTATTCTTCTGTCATTTTGGATTCCTTTGGGAGTTGGAGTGAGGTTCTTATCTTTTTACTTGAAGACGACTTTAGCTCTGGACCAACTCTGGCTCCATATGGATATGAAATTTCCTTGCACGTACCCCATGTGGAATGTAATTATTGAAAAGACGACCATGTAACAAAATTAGATGAAATGATTGGGAAAATGGTATAGCATAACACTAACCATGGCAATTGAGTCATGTTTTATTCCATTGAATTACATTTTGTAGAAGAATTCTAAGGCTTCATGGGAGTAGTCATTTTGTTAATAACCAAAAATGATTTCAATGAATGACACAACATCTTATTTGAAAACATTTTGGGAATAACGTCTTATGCTTGAATTTGAAATCCAATGGGCTCTTCACTATTTGAAAATGTACCTGTGTCTAATACTACCTTCTAATTCTCATAGTTTGCAAGGAAATCCATCATTGGTGAATTGATTTCTTCTCATGAGGTAGAGATGTGAGGAGTTTTATGTTTATCTGTGAAGAGGTTCATGAAAATGTAATGGGTTGTGGGTGGGAAAATGAAGTGGTCAAGCATAGCATGAACGAGTGAAATGAACCCTAGGTTTCACCTTCCAATGTTTTACTCAATACAGACATAAAAAAAAATACTTTCCTTATCCATGAAACCATGTGAAGGGTAACTACAGTCATGGAGCCAATGTGGAGGTAAGGAATGTAGCTTGCTTTTTATTCGAGAGAATAAAAGAAGGCTCAAATGAATTTTTTTTAAACATAAAATTTCTCAACTTAGAGATTGACAACTTCTCTGTCGAGAAATTGGAGGATAATCTAAACTCTCAGCCAAGAAATTAGGTAGAGAATCTAAACTCTTGATCGAGAGATGTCTTTGTGAGTTCTCAAAGTTTTAATGTGTCATCCAAAAAACAAAATTTCAGTTGAAAAAATTATGTATGCACCAAAACTCATAGCCAATATTATTAGCCCAAGGAAAAATTAGGAAAAAACTTGGATGAGATATTTATAAACTCTCAATCGAGAAACTATAAAATTCTTAGTTGAGAAAAAACATTTTACAATCCCTCCCCACACTTCACTCCAAAAAGTGTTACCCATCTTTGTGTTTTCACCCTTAGTTTGACATGCATATTATGAATTGATGACATTATCCCATCATTAAAATCATTCATTATAACATTAAATCAAAATTGGAAACCATTAGAAATTAATTATGAAACAAACTTATTACTCACGTAATATGTCATCCATTATGAAAAATAATAATCATGGAAAGTTTTATGTAGATAGGATTTAGTATTTCAAATTTGTCCTTCACTTGAAAATTCACTTGCATTGGAGTTGAAGTTCATTATGTTTGGTGATATATTTTTTATATATATGTTTCAATGAATGGTAGACTTCTTCTATATCAAATTCATTCTGTGTTATTCACTGTTGAAATTGATATGTTGTGTTGAAGTTAAAGTTTCATATAATCATGCAATATTTTATAGGTTAAACCATAAATATCACTTCAACAAAGTATACACAACAACTAAACGTATTACACAAATAATTTTATTTTGGGACCTATGGATTATGGACTCATCATGCTCTAGTAATGCCAATCTATTTTTTCTATCACATATCAAATTTCAATCAAACTACAAATTTTGAGATATTCCATCACTTTATGTATAAATTTTTCAATATGCATGAAAAATAGTATTTGTTCTTTCAATTGATTATTGATTTGTGTTTGTATTGTGATTAAAATAAATTGCACTAGAAACTCAACTTGGTAGCTCACCTTTACAAAGTTGTTCAAATTTATCATACTTGCACCGTGACAAAGAAAATGAAGGCTTCATCTATCATCCAACCTAGTCAAAAACATGATTAAAAACATTAGCTATGAAAAAATGTTAGATAACAATTCATATAATCCAACCATAGTTATGTGCTCAACAATAGCCAACAATCCTCTATTGATATCCAACTACAACTTATAGTTGGGTTCCTTCATCCAAAATTCACTGCCGTGGATACTTTAAATGAAACATTTAGATTTTAATATCTTGTATTTCTTTTAGTTCAAATTCTATTTCTTAGTAAAATATTTTGGTAGTACAACATCATTGAATCCGACCTATGTCAAAATCACCTTGTTTTCATAAATGAAAGACTTCATTGCATCTTGTAAATCCTTTTGTACATCCATATATATATGATCAATACTTTAGAATCGCCACGCATTCTAGTAATTGCAGCATTATATATCCATAAACCTTTTGGAAAGTGAGCATGATTTCTTTTCATGTGGCTAAGGTGAATGTTCTTAATTAACTATAGACTTAGCGAACAAGTTCTATGTACACATACTAGAACTGCTTCTATAGTTATTTGTACATTATATTGTATCCCCACAATTTGCATCAAGAAGAGGTACCAACATAAGAATACCTCTACACTAGTCTATGTTTCTTTACTGATTAATGTACAACTACATAGAAATGGAAACATTAAATTTAAAGATTTAAAAATGAATCAGAATGAAACTACTTTGATTGCAATATGGAATCCATGAACTCTTTTAAGATAAATAACACATATACAATGATGGTTCGGAGGAGCATGACACCTATGAAAATCAAGCTAGATTATGTGAAAAAAACCATCCAACAATATGTGCATATACAGATGTGTAAGTTACAGATGTCGAGGAAGGTAAAATTTTGTTTCCACATCTCATTTTCACAGGTGAGTAAATATTTCAAAGCCAAAAGCTATGATGACATCTTTTATTATATGACATTGTTTATTTAACATGTATTTTATATTACTAAAATACTTAAAAGACATAATTATGCACTTATGGTTGTGAGATAAACAATTTACTTAAATATGCCCACTAAGATTTAGAGGTTAGAATATTGTTTGTATCCATTGGCTAAACCTATAATGTTGATCCTAAGAAAGAAGGGCACCATCACTATTATTTTCATTTTCTTAACTTTGATCCTAAGAAAGACTTATGTTTGTGTCCGTGACTATTGACAACTCGACAAGTTAGTATTGGCTTTGTCATTTTAAAACTACAAAACCTCTATATATGTTTTTGTATACGAACAAAATCAATGACAACTTTGGGCACCTTGATGTATTAATTGTTTGATATGCACCTTCCTTGAAGTTCTGCGTATTAAACAAAATGAAATCATTTTTGCCATTCTTATAATAAACGTTAACGCGTAGGACAAGAATCCGAAAGACTGAACCTAACCAGTCAGAGCAGGAAAAGATGTTGGATTTTCCTTCTTAGCGTTGTTGGTAAAGTATAGGTTTCAACGTGGGCCTTTTTCTAATATTTTTTTGTTTTTCAAATTCAAAGACCTTTCTAACATGTTCTGGATTATTCAAAGTCGTCGAGTCAGCTTCCACACTAAAATGTAAGGTATATATTGAAGTTCCACGTATGGTACTTATTTTCCACATAAATAATATTCCACGGTATTCGATGAAATGAAACCAAGTCAAATATTATCAGAATAACCCACAAAATTCGATTCCACAATTTGTTGGACTAAACCACCACGAATTGCCAACCAGCGTACCACTGTGAGCTTACCTTATCCACAAAATTGATCTCGAATGTCTTCAACCACAAAACATCCAGTCAAAATTTACTTTACGAAGGAGACGATATCCAAAGAAGGAACCTGGAAGTTGCAAGGGCTACATTTTTTCAAATACGGGATAGCTGAGGCAGATGGTGTCAATTTTAACGGCTAATCATAGTCCCCCGCGTTTTCAAATCTCTTAGTTCTATGAATACTCAGATTGACGTTGATTATTTTTTATTAATATTTAAATAGTTAATTATAAGTGGAAATAGAAAAATATTTTATTTTAAAGTAATAACCATTTTATGAAAAACATTTTATATAGTTCTTATTTATTTATATCTGAAAAGTGGAAACAGAAAAACATTTTATTTTACAGTGTGAAACTTTTAAAGACAGTAGTAGAAACAGCTATGTAAGTATTTTGACAGCTAGCTCTTAAAATACTTTATTAAAAAAAGACACTGGAGAAATTGGAAGAGCTCATCATCAAGTTGATCAAAAAAAGAACTAAAATGCAAAAATCAATGTGCAAAGTCCCATAAGCTTTTGTTAACGTCCTAGACGTTAAAATACTTTCTTACTGGACGTTAAAATACTGTTATAATTTTAGTGAGCAACCTCTCCACTGTCCAATGGCTATGACAACCCCAATGAATCTAAATTTCCATGGAAAGTATTATGCATGCTCTCTCCTCAGAGGCCAATCTATTACGTTATTCTACATCATTTTTGTTGTTCCGGCCCTTCTCATTACTTTTCATGGACAGGTTTGCAACGCACAGGCAACTTTGTGCAACCGCGGCTTTAACTATACAAAAGGCAGTGAGTTTGAGAGCAATCTGAATACAGTCCTTAATAATCTCGTTCGAGACACGTCTCAAACTGGGTTTAACACTTCTGAGCATGGCCAAAGTCCTAACCGAATATATGGCCTCCTACAATGCAGGGGAGACGCAACAGCCGACCAATGCTACAATTGCTCAGAAAGAGCAAACATTACCATTCGACAAAACCAAAGTTGTGGGAATGCGGTTGGGGGTAGAATTTGGATGGATGTCTGTTTTCTACGTTATGAAAATTATACATTCATCGGACAATTGTCCACTGATGGAATATATACTTACATTACGTCCACGGTCAGTAGCCCTGATGTCTTTAACGGGGCTGTTGCGAAGCTCTTATCCAAATTGTCAGCTGAAGCAGCATCTGGATCTGGATATGCTTCCGGAACAACTACAGATTCCTTGTCTCGAAAGATTTACGGTCTGGTACAGTGCTGGAAAGATATACTGCACAACCTGTCTCTCAAAAACAACCAATAGTATTTTCGCATCTTTCTCTGGAACGCCAGGAGGCCAGGGTTTGATGGGAAGCTGCATAGTTCGTTATGAAATATATCCTTTCTTTAATTCGTCTGCTCTTCCACCATCCCCTGCAGAGGCGCCAGCGCTACCGCCAGGTAATATGCCGGTGGCTGATACAGGACGGAATCAGACCACACCACCGAGTAATAGAACGCCGAACAACAAGTCTTCAAACAAAATACCCATAATTTTAGGTGTTGCTGGCGGCTTGCTTCTAGTGTTATTGGTATGCGTGTTTGCGACTCAGAGAAGATTGAAGTCTGCTTTATTTCAAACATCCGAAGGTATTGCATAAAATTACTTTTGCCACCTGGTGGCCGGTTCTGGTCGTTTGCACCTCGAAGCAAAAGCTAACCGTTCTAATTATTAGACCTGGGTTTAGATAGGAATTCAATAAAATAGCCCGTGAGTACATTCAATAGACTTTTAGATTTAGTACAGAGATACATACAGAAGCGCACACATAGAGTTGATAGATCCCATGGCAAGTCCTCATGCCGCGGACGTTGAATGCATCTCTTTTATCTGGCGGCCAAAATATGCTATGATGGATTATCACAGTTACAGTACAATAGATTTACTTTCTCTGGTAGACTATTGTGGAAATTTAATTGTGGCGAACACGGTGTTCACATATATACCAAAGATACCAAATGATTGCAAGAGTCATGTTAGACATGTTCAATTTTTGCCCCTATATTTTCTGATGTAGCTGTGTATTTTTATTGTATAGGTGATGGGCAAGCCAAGGAAGACGCTCTAATCAGTGAGGATCAGCAAATAGTGTTTAAGATGGAAACATTGTTAGCTGCTACGGGAAATTTTCATGATGATAACAAGCTCGGAGAGG
>JASDQU010105318.1:92713-106858 GCA_032191745.1 Picea mariana
AAACCTTTGAGGGAAGTTGGAACTCTGGGAGCCACGGTGCTCTAAGACTTTCGGTCCGGCATGTTGTTGAAGCCCAAGGAAAGGGAGGTGTAACAACTGATGGACTATGTGACAGTGAAGGTGCACACTCCTAGGGTGGGACAGGCATGTGGGGAAGGAGAGATTGTTGGTTTGATTGTTGTTGAGGTTTGGTGCCTTGGTCCAGACCATGTGATATGGAGGTCTTCTCAATCAAAAGATAAGTACAATTATCTATTTATTGTATGTTATGTATATTGTATACATGTTATAATGTTATTAAAATTGTCTGTATATATATATATATATATATATATATAATATATATTGAATATATGCTTGCATTGCCTGCATCCATAATGGTACATAATGTGTTTCATATTTCATTTCTTAAGAAAAATATATACCTAATTCTAATCATGTAATCGATTGGAATGTGATTCAGGTGGAGCAAGAAGGTGTCTTGCAAGTGCATTTGGTGTGCATATTGGACTGGAAGAGAAAGCAGCTTCAGAATCTAGCCATAGGGCTTGTAAAGGTCCAGTGGACCTGGTACGGTCCTGAGGACGTGACATGGGAGCATGAGGATGCTATGCGGGTAGAATACCCACATCATTTTGAAGATTTTGGAAATCTTGTTGATGTTGTGTAAAGAGTTGCACTGAGGACAGTGAAAATATAAGGGGAGGGTATTGTAGTATCCCCAAGGATGAGTCCATGTTGTAATTATGAATTGTAATTATGTTTATAGGCTGGTGAGACAAATGTATATAATTTGGTGGGCTTATATGTTTATTAGGCCGGAGAGCCTAGGTGTTAAAGGCCAGGAGCCTGATTTTGTATATGTAATTATGCAAATCATTAATAAAATATAAACATCACTGCATGCAAACCAACCATGAAGAAAGAGTGATGGGGGACTAAGCTTCCACAAGGTTGGGTAAGGGAGGAGGCTAAGTGTGTGGGCCTAGGGGCTAAGCTAGGGGGATTACCTCTAAAGGGGATAATAATTTATTATTATTTTTTAAAGTCTAAGGTGGAAAATTGATGAGTGATGTCCTAAGCTCCTGGAAAAGGGGAATGAATGAAAATGTAGTGCATGCATCTCTAGGACGACAAGTGTTGACCTAGGTGCATGCATTAAAAGCTGATGAGTTGAGCCATGTTGGGGGTTCGTTCTGTGGAGTCTAGTGATTCTTCAACCATTGTCTAACTATGAATGGGGGCATCCACCAGGAACCCTGGAATAAGTAACCCGTGAGTCTTCCATCCTTCGTCTGAGTTAGTGGTTCATCCTGTCCATTCTTCTATCCATAGTCGGAACCCAAAACTTGGAGAATCGCCCTCTGTGTTTTGTTCTCTGGTCGCACTCCTTGAAAACTAGTGGGAAAAACCCGTGGACTGATCTGTCGTCTAACCTGTTCGACCTCTGCATAGTCATGCATCTTGAAACCGGTAATCCATGAGTCATTCAGTGTCTTCTAAGGAACTCGACACCTAGGTAATCACCTTAGTTGTGTTTTGTTTTAGCATGGGATGTTGCCACCTGTGGTGTCATGCCCATATGTTGTTTTTGTTTTCATCCCTGTGTGAATGAGAGATGAACCGTTGATGTTGTCCTCCTTGTGCTGAAACGGAGTTGAAGAAGCAAGTTGTCAGGCCTGTGTGCAACACTCTCTCTAGGTGAGAGAGGTGGTTGTGGTTGAAGAGGCAAGTTGTCAGGCCTGTGAGAAACTCTCTCTAGGTGAGAGAGTATATTGGGAAGTGGTTTTCTCCCAGAGAGAGTCCAGTACCAGCTATGGAGCTCTGAGAATTCCTAATTTGGCCTATTTTTGAGACTCAGAGAGGGAGGTGAAGCACTGATGGACCGTGCTTGTGAAGGTGTATACTCCCGGGTGGAACAAACATGTGGGGAATGAGAGTCTATGAGTAGTGGGAGTAAGAAGGCTTCTGGAGAGAATCCTTATGGTTGCTTTGTGCAGTTTCCTGTAACCTTAGCCTAGTCTAGGATTCCCTTGCCCTGGGTGGATCTTGGTCCCATCTCAAGGGTGATCCACTGCTAAGCGTGATGCGCAGCATGGTCTATGGCTGGGAGGTTCGTGGAAGGTTTGCACATAGTTGGTGGAGTTATTCCAGTTTCAAAGATACTTTATCATCATGTGTTTAATTTCAATTAAAATGCATGTATGTTTTCATGTATTCCGCTGCATGTATGAATTGTTGTTAATTCTATTTAAGTCTGTATGATGGCAGTAACTCTATGTTAAATGTGTTAATTTGATTTAATGCATATTATATATATAAGTGTATAATCTGCCGTAGTGGCATTTCCCAGCCTATGGGTGGCTGCGGATGTTACAAATTGGTATCAGAGCTTTAAAGGTTAAGTTAAGGTTGTGTTGGTAGCGTTTCTCGACCTTTGGAAGGCCGGGGATGTTATAGTAGAACTCCTCCTTTAGGGCATCTACAAAGGTCATCCAAGTGGGTTCTCTCCTAAATGGTGTAGATTCATCCGCGATGTACCTCTCCCAGTAATATTCTCACCAAGATCTGACATGGGGAAGGGATTTAAGGAGCGAGAAGGTGATCTTTTCACTGTTGAAATTTTTTTGGGTGAAGTAATAACCTTCTAGAATATTCAACCATTTTTCTAGAGCATCTACATCTATCAGGCTTCAAATAACGTGATATCAAAATTGACTTGTACCTTGAAGGGCGTCACACTTGAGAAATGGTTGCTTGTCTAAGCTGCCTCGGTTGCCACCATCGGTAGACTTCGAAGGATATGAGAAAATTTGTCCATCATTTTGTTCCTCTGTCACATGAGGGATTCCTTGAGAAACATCTTGAAATGATATCCTTCTCTATCGTCTTTTTTTTCTTCCACAATGGGAGGTCACTTGGGCTAGCGAGAGTGGTTTTCCTCAAGAGAAACTAGCTCGATACCCAAATATCTATACCCTGACCTCGTCAGGGACCTTCTCTGAGAAATTACAAGGAGAAGACTACTCTAATACCACTAATCCAGATTATTTTGAGAATGACACGAGGATAGAGATATAATAAGAAAATACATAGAGATATTGCAAGAAACATAAAAATATAACGAAACCCAACTTCTATTAATGAATAAGAGAGAAAAACAGTGTAGAACACAAGCTGGTAGAATGGGGTAGCTTATCTTTGAAAAGAAAGAGATGTTGGTTATGCTTCATTCACAACAATCTTTACATCACACTCTATTGCATGCTTAAATGGCTTCCTTCACTTCAATTATATATGAGAGAGTGAGAGGAGAACAATTCACGTGATGCATGTAGGATAGATTAATCTAAGTTTATAAAATTCCATAGGCATGTAAAACAATAGGACTTCCGAGGTGGTCACCCATCCCAATACTACTCTAGCCCGAGCACGCTTAACTGTGGAGTTCTAATGGGATCCAATGTATTAACACTATGTTGTAGGCATGTATATAACACCACTAGGAAATCATTACATGATGTCTATAATTAACAAATGAAGATGGTATTACATTCCATTCCTCATCAAAATGGTGAATATCATGGTTTATCAAAACCATAGGCTCGAAATGTTGATTCAATGGAAAAAGTGGTTGGCCACCAAGATCCACCTAGATCATGTAGTGTGTATCAAGTTTTTATAACATGACTTGTAGTTAGGGAAAAGGTACAAATTTTGAGAAATTGACAATGGTACTACTTCAAAAGAAATGATATTACTCCGAAAGGAAAATAAGAAGAAATTTGGAGAACTGACAAAAATTTTTAAATTTAAGTTTGATGGTGAGCAAAAACAAGAAAAGTTACAAAAGCAAGCCATAGAACAAAGACAAGGGAAGTTGGTCTAAAGGGAATAATGATCCATTAAATAAGCAAAGTTATGTTAAGAAGAAATAAGGGAATAGTGATCCATTAAATAAGCAAAGTTATGTTAAGAAGATATTAACTTGTTTTTATTATGATAAAACTAGTCATTTTAATTTTATTAATAAGTGTARAAATAATAAATTTGATAACTCTTTAAATAAGAGGCATCATAATAATTTTTAAAGAAAACCTTGAAGAAGTTAAAGTTTATGTGCTCCAATAACAAAGAACTCAAATATTTGGTATGACTTGCCACATAAGTGATTTAAAACTTTTTATGAAGAATCTAGTGGTAACAAAGTTTATAATTGGGAGAGACAAGTACCATGAGTGTCAAGGTTATCGTGATGTGTGATTAGAATGTTTAATATTATGATAATATAGATTCAAAATTCCATGTATGTTCCAGAACACAAGAAAAAAAATTGCCATCACAAATCAAGGCTTGAAAGTTGAGTTTGTAAAGACATGTTATTTATTCAAATATATGAAACATAATTATAAGGTTATCATTTAATGTATCCAAGAAGGATGACTCTTCACACTTTTGGTGGAAGTCATCATGCTTTGTTGGTAAAAGGTATCTCAATAGAACAATTATGGCATTTGAGGTAGGAAATTTAAACTTTAGAGATCTTATGATATTGAAAAAATAACATGGTTATAAGTTTTTCTTTTATTAAAGAATGAATTTGTTACATATGAAGGATTTGCTTTTGGAAAACAACATAAGGATGAGTTTTCAAAAAGAAGAGAAAGAAAGGGAAGTGTTTGAATTGGTTTGGGTGGTGCTTTCTATTTTGTGATATTTATTTATTTTCAATAAAACAAGATACATCTAAGTTTATTTATTGAAATAAAAAAGTGGTGTGTTTGATATTTGAAAATCGTTTAGAATTATGGTAGAAAAACAAAATGACAAGAATATTAAAATTCTTATATTATATTCTGGAAGGGAATTCATATCAAATTAGTTTCTTAGTATTGTAAATAAAATGGAATAAAAAAGAAACATAGTTTCTTATAATCCCCAACAAAATGGTGTATCAGAAAGAAACATTAAAACAATCGTTGAATGTGCAAGAACCTTATTACAAAGTAAAAATCTTCCTAACAACTTGTGGGTTTATACCACTGTATATTTGCAAAATATATGTCCTACAAAACCTTTTCACTTTGGTGTACCTTATGAAGCATTGTTTGGTTACAAATCTACATTTGGTCACTCGAAAGTTTTTGGTTACACTATTTTTGCACATATACCAAAGGAGAACATGAGCAAACTTGATGTAAAGTCAATGAAATGTCCTTTTATTGGGTATTGTAGTAAAAAAAAATCTTATGCATTTCATACCACTATAACTTGTGAAGTGTTTTCCAGCGAGGATGTCATATTTCATGAGTTTGGTGAAATTGAATAGGAAGAAAGTCCTACTCTAGTCATTGGCATTGATGAAAATGATCAAGAATACGTGGACAGTTCATCAGTGCTATCTCAAAGGGGAGTAATCAAATCACCAGTGGTAATAATGCAATCAACCACATCATCTTGACAAGTTGAGCTAAATAAATCAACAAGGGAGAGAAGCACACTTACCAGGTATAAAGACTATGTTCTTATGTCTAATGTGTTAAGAACTAAAGAGCCTCATTCTTTTGAAGAAACTAGTAAATCTAAAATTTAGATTGATACCATGGAAGAAGAATATGATTCCATTGAAAAATTGAACATGGGATCTAATTGAGTTACCATAAAATAAGAATGTAATCAATTCTAAGTTGGTCTATATAATCAAGTGTAAATCTGATGGAAACATTGATAAAAACAAGGTTATAGTGGATGTTAAAAGGTATTCTCAAGTAGAAGGAATTGATTATGTTGATACTTTTTCACCTCTTGTTGAAAAGTTAAATATAATTCGATTATTGTTTGCTTTAGAAACTAGTCATAATTGGATTCTACATCAAATAGATGTCAAATCAACTTTTCTTAATGGTGATTTCTAAGAGGAAATATATCTTGATCAACCTACAACAGTTATCAAGAAGGGCGAAGAACATCTTGTTTGTATATTAAAGAAAGAACTATATGGGTTGAAGTAGGTACTAAGAGCATGGTATGAGAATTTTTTTTTTTTTTCAAAAATAATGGTTTGAATAAAAGTAGCAATGGTATTGATATGTATCTAAAGAAGATTAAATTAGGTAGCATTTTCCTTGTTTCTATATATGTTGATGTCCTTGTGATTACTGGAAATTTAGAGTTGCCTATTGAAGAAATAAAAAGTGATTAGACAAATCAGTTTGATACAAAAGATATAGGTCATTTACAATATTGTTTGGGAATATAAGTATATGTGCAAATAAGTTGCTTAAAAGATTCATCATAAGTAGCACAATAATTTTTTTAAAAGGAGCACGAGATATATCTCACTTTGAAGACCATCTCTTGATCAAGCCTTTGTTATTACCTCTCTGTGATTAATTAGTTTTTAAAAAAAGAGGCCATGGGTTATCTACATCCCCGAGGACTTTCCATTTGGTTGATTTATTGGTATTCCCTCCATTGTTGTGTTAAACCCTAGCACGATCATGGTCCCATCAAAGTTTAAAAGGCACCTATGTGTGCCTGGCTTATTGAGCACGACTAGGTTTTGGTCTATCGAGCATGAATTGGTTATGTTTATAATTGATCACGACTTGGTCATGTTGAGCTTGATGTGGTTATGTTCCTCCTCGGGCATTATTTGGTTCTGTCTTTGTTGGGAATTTCTTCTAAAGGAAGTCTATACATGTTCATTTTTCAAGAATCTCAGGCTCAAAGCTGCATATTATTGATTAAATTCCATTTTCGAATCAATTATTGTGTTGATTATATTGATGAATGTTTGTGTATGATTGAATCAGGACCCAATTAGGAGTTTTTAAGACAGTGGATTGTGCCAATCAGTGTTGAAAAATTGACATTTGGAGGTTAATACTGGACTTATTCTTACTCAATTTTAAGAAATGAATATGGGAGATGGATGGCTGGAATCATTGTGCATATATTTTCAGCATTGGAATATAAAGGATTGTGTTTCATAGGGTTATAATGTTATTGGCAATGATGTGATTATGATATTGCATAGTTATTGTATAAGATGAAAAGATTGATATAATTGAATAATTTTGGGCAATTGAATTGTTTTTTTATTGAGGTCAGCAAGCATTTTGTTTGTGAATAAGGGATAGTTAAATGATTTTTCTTTTAAGTGGATGCTTATTGGATTGTGGTATGAACAAAGTTATGGTCGTTGTTTGATTTTATTTATTTATTATGAACAGTATCTGTATTATTCCCTCTCATACTATCACTTTTTCGCTCATTATACCCCCCTCACGACCCCAATTTCATTTTTACACGCCCTGTTCTATAAAATAAATTAAATACTTTGTATGGCAGTGGTAAAGATATGAGACAAAAATAGGTGGCAGCTGATATATTTTATTATTGATTGCACAATTATTTATTTAATGAATTGTTGAGCAGTACTCGTGTTCTTACTCCTTGTCATGCTACCACTTTTTCTCTCAATACCTATTTAAACCTATTTAACTCCCTTCTCACTTGGAAATTATTAAATAATTTATTATGGATTGAATTGCATGGGTCTTATGTCAATTTTTGAGCCAAAATTTGTTTCATATAAAGAGAATGTCATGTATGGTCTGTTAAGGGCTAGATGCTAATGAATTGTTGCATACAGGATGAGTTTCTTCAGTAGAGGCAGTCATGGAAGAAACAATAGGGGAAGAGGTAACTAGAATAGAGGGCCTAGAAGGCCCAGATTCTCAATTCATTTTGATTTCGATCTATAGGAGTTGAACCAAATTTTTCAAGTTGGGTTCTTCAATTGGATTGCACAAGGGATAGTTCAGCCTAGACCAGATAGGCCTCCCTTCCAGCCTCACAATATCCCTGGTATTCTTGTGCCTCCTCATGTATCCATGCAATGAGAAGTTCCCGAAAATGATGGATGGCAAGAGATTTTTCATCCAGCAATCTCCCATCATCATGGTTGGCCCAACTTATCATTACCTCCTCCTCCACCACCTGTAAATCCAAATGCTCAAATTTCTCTTGTACAGTCACCTGTCTAGTCATCTCATGCTACCAAACGGCTTAAAACCAAGGCCCTCTATGTGCAAGACAAATGTAAAGCTATTTTTTCCCCCTCATCTCCTTCAAATGACTCAGCAAAATCAGTGTCCTCCCATATTCACCTGAGGGATGATTTTTCCCATGTTATTAGTGAGATTAAGCCTCAAGGTTCAAATCAACCTAAGGCTAATTCTGGGAAGTCCAAAGGGGACAATAGTGACAGAAGAAGAATTGCCTCTCAAAGTGGAAAATATGGATCTTAATTTATGTGTTTATGGTTGATTTGTTGAAGACAATGGACTACAGAACTTTTTGGACAACAAACTAATTTTTCTTGGATAATGTGGTTATTTATATATTTTGGATATAATTTGAATTATTTCTGACATTTAATATTCAAATTTTGGAAATATTTATGGGAGTCACAAGGGGACTCACCTACTTAGTTATTATTAAATAAAGACCCTTAACTATAATTATTATTATTACTTCCCTAAACTAAAATTAGTTAAGTTTAATTAACTTAATGAAAGGAGGTAGTTGAACTACTTCAACTGATTTGGAATGCATAAAATCCAAATGAGAAGGAAGAACAAGGGGAGAATAGAAGGAGAAAACAATACTAAGGTTTGCTCTTTTGTTTTCATGAGATAGTTCAGTTTTCATTCATTCTTGAGTTCATTAAAGGCCTAATTCTCTTTTTGACAGTAGTTTCCTATTGTATACATCAAGGTTCAAAGCTAAGCCATATCATACAGATGCTTGCTTCAGAGGTGTTGATCTATCTTTGATAGTCTGTGTATACTTGTCTGTTTATGGATTGAGTTTCATAGCTGATAAAGGATATTGTGTAGAGTCAAATTGGCAGCAGTATGTGACAAGTTGATCTAGATTTTAAAGTTCAGATTTTACTTCTTGTCAGAGTCCTTTTGTATGGTTTTCATCGGGCATATCCAAATTCAACTTTGGTCCATGCCCTCACAAGGATTTTGTAAAGAGAAAGATACTTTGATTTCTTGGAATGAATAAACCGATTGTTATTCTTTCACATTTGTGTGAATCTGTGACTTGGTTAATTTTTCTTTTTGATCTCCACAATTATATAAAAATTCCATACTTTACAACAACCTTTTCATTTAAAAAATCGGCCTAAGCCCTTGTAATTAATACTTGTGGATTATGAAATATGTTTTGAGGCTATAAAACATAGGGTGATATTCTCGATTATCTTGCCTTAGCCAGGGAGGATTCGAAAATGCTTGAGTAAGATAAATCATATATTTTCCTCAACACACATCAACATCAATTTTAGGGGCTTATGGGTTTTTCTTTAGGGCTTCTTCTAAGGTTCACATCAATGACAAACAATTTTCCAATAGTCTCCCCCTTTAGAATTGATGACAACTTAGAAAAAAAACATGCCCCCCTATCTTCATGCTATGATTCCAATGAGTTTATTATCATATTGTGTTCATGATGACTCCCCATGTCTTCATGCTTCTAGTTTTACTATTTTTCTCACCCCCTTTGAATCAATGGAAAAGGGTAACTCCCCCTCCCAGTATTTGCCTTTTTGGTCTTGCAAAATATTATGGAAATCAATTTGGAGCATAAATTACTCCCAGTTTTTGTCAAAGATACTCAAAGGTCTCCCTAAGAATAGGTTTTTTGAAGATGTCTACAATGTGTTCCTTTGTCCCAATGTACTCCAACTTGATATTATTTCTAGTGTCTTGTTCCCATAGAAAGTGGAACTTAATAGGAACATCTCTGGTCTTGGAATGCATCATTGGATTCTTGGAGATGCTTATAGAACTAGTGTTGTCACAGAGTATAGGAATAGGCCCATCCTATCTCACTTGTATGTCTTTCATGGTTTTCTTCATCTAGAGAATATAATTACAACATGCTTTTGTTGTGATATATTCTACTTTTGTTGTGGATAAGGATACTGAAGATTGCTTCTTTCTCAACCAAGACACTAAGAAGTCACCTAAGTAGAAAGATGATCCACTTGTACTTATTCTATCATCATAACTTCATTCCAAATATGCATCCATGTAGGTGACCATAGTTAAATAATTTCCTTTTGGATACCATTGCCCAAAATTTATTGTTCCTTTAAGATATCTGAAGATCCTTTTCACTACTAGAACATGGGTTTCCTTTGGTGCCACTTGAAATATTGCGACATGTCCAACTTCTTGCATTACATTTGGTATTGAAGTTGTCACATAGAGTAGACTACCAATCATTGATCTATAGAGTCTTTGATTTGTTTCTTTAGATTCATCATCTTTGCTCAACTTGAAATTGGTAACCATAGGAGTACTCACAGGTTTACAGTCTTCCATTTTGAACTTATTTGATATTTCCTTGTTGTACTTGGTTTGGGAAATGAAAACTCCTTCATCTAGCTGAGATATTTAGAGTCCCAAGAAGAAAGTCAACTCCCTAAGTAGGGACATTTCAAATTAATTATCCATATCCTTGGAAAAATTATGAATCAATCTATCATCATCACTTCCAAAGATGATGTCATCAACATACACTTCAATAATAATCATATTTCCTTGATCCACTTTTATGTAGATCTTCATATCCGTATTTCCCCTTCTAAATCCCTATTGTTGTAATAAATTGTCCAATATTGAGTACCAAGCCCTCAGAGCTTGTTTAAGTTCATACAGTTATTTCTTCAATCTGCAAACATAGTCTTCTTTTTCTGATAGTAGAAACCCTTCTGGTTGTTCTATGTATACTTATTCTTCTAATTATCCATTTAGAAAAGATGATTTTACATCCATATGATACACTTTGATCCTTTTGGAGCATGCATAAGCCAATAAAAATATGATTTCTTCCATTTTGGCCATAGGAGAAGAGGCTTCTTCAAAATCTATTCCTTTAAATTGAGCATATCCTTTGCACAAGATCTACAGTCTATAGCCTTATGTCCAAAATTGTTGCAAGAAAAACAGTAACCAGGAAAGAAACTTTGATACCTGGGAGAAAAGGGTCTTATTTGAAATGGAGGTCTTTGAGATGATTTCTTGTCATGTCTTGATTTAGCATGGTATTTTACTCCACTACTGGAGTCCTTTGAACCATTTGCATGACTTTTAGTTCTTTCTTCAATCTTTCATGGTAGTTTTAAACTATTTTCCTCTTCAATGTGTTTCTACTCGAGGTCATACCCAGTACATGTCTTGTCACTGGGAGATCTTTGTTGATTGAGTATGTCTTCTAAGGCTGATGAACTCTTCTCAAATTTCAATTTTGTGGCAGTTGTCCTTTCACTTTTTCTCTTAGAGAAACAATTCCAAGTTTTTTTTCTTCACATATTTATTCCTTCTCTTTTAGTTGATTGTTTAGGACTTCTTCAATTTTCTTGTCCTCTTATATTTGAATCGTAGCATTCTGCAGGTTTGGGCTTAATTGGGTATCTTTCTCTTCTAATTGATTCTTCTATATTTCTTCAGTCTTCTTAGCAATTTCTACTTGTTCCTTTAAAAAAAATGATATTCTTTTCAATGTCACTTAACTTCTCTTCTAGCAATGTATTAGTTTCTTGATACCTTTTCATTTGTTCCATTAGCATATTTGTATTCTCCCTTGCATTCCTCAAATCATCTAGAGAACTAATCAGTTCCCCTTCAAGGTATACTTCAACATCTACTTCATCATTCTCTTCTTCGTTTGAGGCATGGATTTTTCTTTCATCTTTATCTTTTTCAAAACTACTTTTATTTATATAGGTACATCTAATGTCACAAGGATTTAATTTATTACCACAAGAATACTTACTTGATTCGACTTCCTTCACCTTTTCTTCATTTGATTCATTAGTTGCAAGTTTATTTAGGTTTTCATCCATTTTCTTTGATGTTGTTTCTTTCTTTGGTGTATATTCCTTTTGATCTTCTGCACATTCATGCATTTCTTCCTTCGTGTAGTTTTCTTGTAGTTTGTCCCAAAGCTCTCTAGATGATGAATTTTTTCCAACTTTGTTTCTTTCTTTTTTCATACTCTAATAAGCCCCTTAGAATTATGTTCAATTTCATTGCATTGTCTTTTGTAGCTTATTTGTTGTTGCACCCTTTGTTCTTCCTTTTGGAGTGGTGTAACCATTTAACACTATTTTCCAAATTTCAAATTCTTCCTATAAAAAGGATATCATCCTTATGCTCCAATGATAAATGTTTGATCCATTAAACAATGGAACTCCATATACATAATACACTTCCTTAATATCCTTGATTATCCTTCCAGTGGTTAGATTGTTCTTGAAGGAACCTGCTCTGATACCAATTATTGGAATATTCACCAATACTAAGAGGGGGGATGAATAAGTATTGAGCAATTTTTACCATTTTTAACCTTAATCACATCATGTAAACAATAACCATTAAAAATTCCATTCATCATCACAAAAAACCATACATGGAACCAAATGATTTTTACATGGAAAACCAAATGGGAGAAAACCACATAATCCTTTTCTTATATCATGTTAATATTACATTCATAAGAAGGACCAAATTCCAAGATTCTCCAGCACCAAATGGAATGAGGCACCAAATTTAAGGAAGCTCCAACTCCAAAATTTACAAGCACCGACTAGAAGGAGGCACCAACCCCCTAACTTTACCAGCTCCAACTAGAAGGGAGCACCCACTCCCTAAATCACAGACAACAACTTGTTGAATGAAGACACCAATATTCTCAACTGAGCACTAACTCAATAAGTTATCACTAATCCAAGATCTTCATACACAGAGTACTTCTGACTTCACCTACAAGCATCATTCTGTAGACAATCCTTCAAACCTTAGCAAGCCTCATAGAATGATTCCCAGAATGTAATCATTGATGAAAAAATCCAATGAAATTAACATCCATTCACAACAATATCCACTAACGACAACATCCACTCATGAAAACATAACGACAACATCACAACTTCATATCAGAGCATACAGTGACATCACAACCTCATGAAAACATCACAAATTCATAGTAGATCATACAGTAGCATCAAAACCTTGTAGAAACACCACAACTTCATAGAAGAGCATATGCCAACATCACAACCTCATGCAAAACATCACGACAACATCACAACTTCATAGCAGAGCATACAATAACATCATAACCTTATGGAAACATCACAACCTTATAACATACCTTGAGAATAAGAAAGACCTTAAGAGAATCCTTTAGAATTATCTTGAACAACAAAAAGACACCCCAATAGCTTGAGTGCACCTCATAATTGATATCTTTGTTGGTTGCACTAAAAATGTGAAATTCTATCATGTATTTAAAGTAATTTTTTCCCCAAAAATTAGTTGACCGACCTCAATTTTCTGGTTGGGTTGTACGATGGAAAAAATAATATCTCCTCATTCCTAGGGAGTTAGAGGGAATTTCATATACCATTGGAAATGTTTCACAATAAGCTTTCCAAAAAATTAATTTTAGTTAGGTATGTAGGGAAACAATTCCCTCAAAGATAAAGTATTTTAATTGACCAAAAATCAATACTTTCAACAATCTCCATCTTGCAATCTTTATCTTAGACATATGTAGGCTTGTAATATTTATATTGGATATCTTGTCGGATTATTCACTTGTCTTTAGGGGATTATTTTATTGGTTTTATGGGATTATTTCCTTTAATTTAGGGGCTTCTTAACTTGGTTTTAGGGATTCTTCAAGGCTCCTTCAAGGCTCCATTTGTGTAAAACTCAAAGTGAGCATGTGGAAACAACCACATGTTATCTCATCCCATGAGGGCCATGCTTAACAAATACACCATAAGGGGACCACTTTAGAGTTATACACACTTATGTCAAGGCTCCTTCAAGGCTCTTCAAGGATTATTTAAGTGGACACATCATCATCACTTTTAGGGGCTTTTGGGTTTTTCTTTAGGGATTCTGGTAAGGTTGAAATCAATGACAAAGGATTTTCCAACAGACGCATGCACATTATTATAACAAAAAATCTATCTCTATCCCCCCCTCTAACCCCCTCTCCATCCCTCCTTTTATCTTCCTCTCACTCAGTCCCCCCCCCACTATCTCTCCC
>JASDQU010105318.1:106874-119266 GCA_032191745.1 Picea mariana
CTCTCCTTGTCTCCCTCTTTCCCTCTCTCTCTCTCCCCCATCATCCCCTGTTGGAAAATCTTTAACAGACAATGCATGCTTGTATACTTTTCATTGATGGAAAGTACAACAGAGAAGATGGCATGAGTACAGAAAGTATGAAATAGATGGGAATTATGAGAAGACGTTGACAACGCATGCTTGTATACTTGTCATTGATGGAAAGTACAACAATGAAGATGGCATGAGTACAGAAAGTATGAAATAGATGGTCATTATGAGAAGATGTTGCAGGAAGGATTTGTAGGGTTTGGTCATAATAGATTCCATATGTTGTAATGCATCATCCTTTCCTTTTCAACTAACGAAATCTTACAAAGCTATTACTACTGTCATGTCCAGTGTTCATGGTTACTAGAGTTTCAGGCTGGAATGATGTCTCTGGAGGGGACACCAGTTGTGCCAGATACTCGGAAAGGACTTGTTCGTGTAGCTAGGGGAGATGAGGGCTTGTTGCACTTTCAATGGCTTAATCAAACAAGTAATGTGGTAGAAGTTGATAAAATTGTATTTCCAGATGAATCTCTATTTGAAAAGGTCTAGGAAACCCCCGAGCGAGTGTACAATTTTGAAATTCAAGGAGGATGATCGCAAATTCTTTCTGGATGCAGGTTCCCGATGACCATCAGATCAAATGTTGATAGGGACTGTTAATATGGACCATCGACTCCATTTCAAAGTTTCGTGACTCGTGACATGGAGAGGCAAGAAACATAACCATCGAACTCGTGAAATGCGAAATCACAATTTAATCGCAGCTGTCAGATCAAGGTGTGATGTGAACCGTTGATCCGGCTCCATCTCAGAGCTTTGCCTATCGCGACTTGGAGAGTCAAGAAACATAACTTCCAAACTCGCGAGATGCGAGATCGCGATAATATCTGGACCATCAGATATATGGAGATTTAAATCGTTGATCAGATGAAGTTTATAAACTTGCAAAACGCCTTTTTGGCATAGCCTATGGTCACCGCTGGTGGTCATGAGACGGGAAGGAGTCAGTTCTAATAAGCTCCATTTCGGGGTTTCGAGGATCGCGACTTGGAGAGTCGAGATGCCTCATCTCTAGATTCACAAGATGCGAATTTGCGAAAAGCACTTTATGCATAAGCACTTGGTTATGGCCTTGGTCATATTGAGGAAGGAGCTAGCACAAAAAATATCTGTATCGGAGTTTCGAAGATTGCGATTTGAAGTGTCGAGACGCTTGGCCATAGGAATGTCGAAATGCCGAAACCTGATTTAAAGGCAAGATTAATAAAATTCATCTAACGGTGCAGATAAACTGGAATATGATCGGAGGGTTACTGTTCTCTTTCATAGTTAACTCCTTAGTTATGAATCTGTTAGAGATACGGACTCATGATTGGCGATCGGTTGGCGTTTCAGTTGCTCGGACAATTGTTTTTCTTTTGCTGAAGGAGATGTGAAGATGAACCGCCATGGATGTGTGTATAAAAGAAAACGATACAAACGGTGTGTGGTTGGTCGTTGTGGAAGAAAAATGAATGAAACAGTAAGAAAGGGAAAATCATAGTATGCGTAGTGTGAGATTGAGAATATGCATAGTGTGAGATAAAACTCAGAGAAGAGTAATAGATGAATAAAAAGACTTGGAGTAGAGAAGAATGACAGAACAAGTTGAAGCAGATCATATTTGTAGAGCAGACAAAGGAAGAAAAGAATTGCATAACAGTTAGAAGAAGACCAGATTTACAGAACAAAGAAAGATTGGTAAGAATTGATTTATCTGTGTAGTTGTTTGTTTATCTATTCATTCATATTCCAGGGTGGTTGGGAGGTGCTATGGAGGATTTTTGTCCTCAGAGGTTCAAGTGGGAGCTTGAACACAAGGAATTGTAACTTCCATCTGGTTGCAGCCAGAGAAACCAGGGTGGTAGGATGGTGCAAGGGAGAACAAGTGTTCTCTATTATATAGGTTGGAGCCTGTGTTACTGGAAGTTGGTGCTTCCATCCAGTTGGTGCTGGAACATTAGGGGAGTTGGTGCTTCCTTCTAGTGGGTTCTAGAGAAACAAGAGAGTTGGTTCTCTCAAACAAGTTGCAGCTTGTAAAATAGAGGTAACAACCTCACATTGAGTTGGTGCTCAATTATAGATGATGTACAGAACTTAAAAGACTTCCTATCATTTCGAAGAAGAAGAGGTTTTCTCCCTTTATGGGTTTCCTCATGAAAATTTGTCTCTGTGTATACCTTATGTGTGACTGATTCTCTTTACTTTTACTGTCCATATGTTGTATAATGTTGATGATCACTTGAATAAAGATTAAGAATGTATTAATAAGACTTAAAATTGTTTAAGCTCAATAACAACTGATTCACCCCCCCCCCCCCNCTCAGTTGTCTTAGTAATTTTAACAATTGGTATCAGAGCGGGTTCCTTTTATTCAAAGGTATATATGTAAGCTTAAACATGACAAGACATGAAGGGACTTCAACCTATAAGCCCCCTCTATTTGATGGAATAAATTTTGCCTTCTGGAAGATAAGAATGAGAACATAATTAATGGCCTTGGGTGCTGATGTTTGGGATGTAGTAAAGACTGGATATACAAAGCCTGTTGTGCTAGACTCTAAGGAAAATAAGTTATAGTTTAGTTTTAATGGTAAGGGAATGAATGCTATCTTGAATGGACTTGGTGAAGCTGAGTTTGTAAAGGTGATGCATCTTGAAACTGCCAAAGCAATGTGGGATAAGCTTATTAGCGGTTATGAAGGAAATGAGAAAGTAAAAGATGCCAAACTTCAAACATACATATTCAAATTTGAACAACTAAAGATGAATGAAAATGAAATAATTAGCAAGTATTTTTTAAGAGTTGAAGAAATTGTAAATGCCATGAAGGGTCTTGGTGAGAAGTTTGATGACTCACTCTTAGTTCAGAAGATTTTAAGATCTCTGCCTGATAAATTTCATCCAAAAGTCTCTGCAATAGAAGAATTAAATGATCTCAAAACCCTGTCCATTGATCAACTTCTAGGAACCTTAACTGCATATGAAATGACAATTAGCAAAGATAAATCCAGTACTAGAGAGGCATCTTTTAAAGTAGACAAGAATATTGATTCAGAATTATATGATATTGAGGCAAAATTTGTGAGAAGGTTAAAGAAAGGATCAGGAAAATATCAAGGGAAGTTGCGCTTCAAATGCTTTAACTGTGGTAAGATAGGTCATTTTGAATCTAAGTGTCACCATCAGAAAAAGGACCAGAACTCTGATGATGAAAAGAAGTACAAATACAAGAAATATAATAAGAAGAAAAGTTTGGATGCAAATAATGACTATTCCTTAGAAGACACCGATAATGACTCTTCCTGTGAAGATAAGGCAAATGACTTCATGCTTATGGCCAAAGAGGATTATGATAATAAAATCATAGGAAGTGATGATAATAATGAAGAAGCTATGGTTGATATGGAAGGAGAACTAATCAGTGCACTGGAAGAAATTGATAGACTCAGAATTAAGAACAGAAAGCAAAAACAATTGCTGATACATTTCGAGAAAGAAAGTAAAAAATATGATGAAGACCTTGCTCTGCTAAAAGTGGAATTAGAAGAGGCAAAAAAAATAGAAGACATACTGAAACAATAATTGTCAGAGAAGAAAGTTAGGTGTGAAGCCTTAGAAGAAGAGATAGTAAAAATCAAAAAAGAAATGGAGAATTTTAAAGGATTGTATCACCAAAATCTGCCAAGTATTAAAGCCTCGGAAGGATTAACCTCCATTCTAAATCAACAAAGAAATTCAAAATTCAAAGATGGATTGGGATATGAAGAAGGATCAAGTAGTGATCATCCAAGTAATACATAATCTATCAAGTTTTTCAAATCCTAAAACATTGACAACAATTACTCTACAGAAACAAAAAAGGAAAATCAGTCACCAAGAAGAAATGAAAGAAAATGCACCAGAACCAAATTTGTAGACCAGAAAGATTATTGGCATGAAAGAAATCGACCTCCTCAAAGAAGACAGATTTTTTCAAGGTACAAAGATTTTTTCTATGGTTATTGTTTTTTCTGCTCTAATTTTGGTCACAAAGCTATAAACTGTTCCTTAAGATTTAGATATGAACAGTCAAGATATTCAATGAATAACTATCTTCCACAACAAAGATCGAGACAACCAAGCAACAAACAATCATTGACTATAAATCATGTGATGATTGGGAGAAGGACACAGGTGAAACACAACAACAGTTAAGAGCATAACAATCGTTATGATCTATTATTCAGTGAACCAAAATGTTACAATTGCCATAATTATGGACATAAAGATACATACTATCACTTAAGGAAATACAATCCAGACTTGAACCCCACTGCTGAAAATGTTAAGGTTTGGAAGAAGAAAGCAGATGACAAGTGTGGACTAGTATTATCAGCCCAAAAACAAAAGAATCCCTGGTATATTGATAGTGGATGTTCCAAACACATGATTGGAGACAAAAGTAAGTTTCTAACCTTAAGTGAAAAAAAATCAGGGAATGTAACTTTTGGAAATGATGCACCAGGAAAAATAAAAGGCAAAGGAATGGTAAGCCTGAGTAATGGCAAAGGAAAAGCTCAAGATGTATTGTTTGTAGATGGTCTGAAACATAATCTACTAAGTGTCAGTCAAATTTGTGACAAAGTATGTGAAGTTGTTTTTACTTCTAAAGACTGTAAAATAAAGGCTTTGAGTTCAGGACAACTGATTGCAAAAGGGATAAGGACAGAAAATAATGTCTATGTGTTAAAAGAAGAAAAAGAAGAATGTCACTTAAGAAAATATGATGAAAGTTGGTTGTGGCATAAGAGACTTGGTCACCTAAATTTTGATCACATAATCAAACTCAGAAACAATGGGGCAGTAAAAGATCTTCCGAAGATATCAAAGCCATATGACTCTGTTTGTAAACCATGTCAGATAGGAAAGCTTACTCACACTCAGTTCAAATCTAAGAACTTTCCTTCAATAGAAAAATCACTCCAGTTAGTACATATGGATCTATGTGGACCATCAAGGAAAGAAGGTACAGGAAAAGAAAATTACCTTATGTTGATTATTGATGACTATTCTAGACTAACTTGGGTTGCCTTTTTGAAAGAAAAATCTAAAGAATTTGAAAAATTCAAAGTGTTTAAGGCTTTGACTGAGAATCAAACAGGAAAAAGATTAAAGGCAGTAAGGTCTGATAGAGGAGGAGAGTTTAGTTCAGGGAACTTTAAAGATTTCTATGATAAACATGGGATCAAAAGAGAGTACACAATTCCAAGGACTCCTCAGCAAAATGGAGTTGTTGAGAGGCGGAATAGGTCAGTACAACAAATGGAAAGATCAATGATGAATGAAAGGAACATACCTCAGACATATTGGGTGGAAGCAATTCATACAACTGTTCATATCCTTAACAAAGCTCATCTCAGGCCACACAATGACAAGACTCCCTATGAATTATGGTTTGGAATACCTGCTTCAATCAAGCATTTTAAAGTTTTTGGGAGTAAATGTTATATCAAGAACAATGATGAAAATATTGGCAAATATGATGACCGGGCTGATGAAGGTATCTTTTTGGGTTATGCTACAAATAGTAAAGGCTATAGATGCTACAATAAGAGACTGCATAAACTAGTTGATTGTATAGATATAAAACTTGATGAAGAAATCCTAGTCAGAAATGTAAGCAGTGTTGAACCAAGAACAGAAGATATAGTTGAAGATGAAGATGAATAGGTCCGAGGATCAGAAAAGGAAGAATCTGAATCAGATGAAGATACAAATACTCAAACTGACACAAATCAGCAGAAAGAAGCAAAATCACCTCTCAGAATTGTTAAAAAGAATCATCCTGAAAATCAGATAATTGGAGATATAAATAAAGGAGTTCAGACAAGAAGNTGGGAACTTGTTCCTAGACCTGAAGATAAAAATGTAATAGGTTCCAAATGGGTGTTCAAGAATAAAATGAATGAAAAAGGACAAGTTGTTAGAAATAAATCTAGATTGGTCTGTAAAGGATATGCACAAGTTGAAGGTCAGGACTTTGAGGAAAATTTTGCACTAGTGGCAAGATTGGAAGCCATCAGAATGTTTCTTTCTAATTCATGTCATAAAAACTTTAAAGTTTATCAGATGGATGTTAAGTCAACATTTCTTAATGGAGATCTAGAGGAAGAAGTATATATGGAGAAACGTGAAGGATTCTTATTGACAGATAATCCTAATTATGTTTGTAAGATGAAGAAGGCCTTATATGGACTAAAACAAACACCACGAGCTTGGTATCATAGACTGGACAAATTTTTACAAGAAAAAGGGCTCAAGAAAGGTATTGTTGACAGTAACCTTTATAATAAGTCTGAAGGTGATAATTTACTAGTTGTTTTGGTTTATGTAGATGATATTATTTTTGGATATACTAATGAATCATCTGTCTAGTGGTTTGCTAATTCTATACAAACAGAATTTGAAATGTCCATGATAGGAGAACTGTCATATTTTCTTGGCTTACAAGTAAAACAAAGTTCTGCAGGAATATTTATTTCTCAAGAAAAATATTTGAAAGAGATGTTGAAGAAATTTCAGATGGAAGATTCCTCTCCAGTTAGCACACCTATGGTGGTTGGTTGCAAGCTGAGTAAAGATGATATCTCACCTGATGTTGATCAAAGGACATATCGCTCTATGATAGGGAGTCTTATGTACATCACAACATCCCATCCTGATATAATGAAAGCTATTAGAATGGTAGGTCGTTATCAGTCTGCTCCTAAACAAAGTCATTTGGTAGCCATCAAAAGGATATTTAAATACTTGAAGGGAACAATGACTTATGGTCTGTGGTATCCTAGAAATCAAAATTTCCAGTTAACTGCTTATTCAGATGCAGACTGGGCAAACTATGTTGATGAGAGAAAAAGCACCAGTGGAGGAGCATTCTTTCTAGGTGACTCATTAGTTGCATGGCTTAGTAAAAAGCAAGGATCCATTTCATTATCCACTACAGAGGCAGAATACATTGCTGCTACTACTTGTTGCACACAAATTTTATGGATGATACAAACTCTTGCAGATCTGAAGGTAACTTACACTGATCCCATTCCAATTCATTGTGATAACACCAGTGTCATTAGTGTCTCCAAGAGTCCTATTCTTCATTCCAAGACTAAGGATATTTCAATAAAGTACCATTTTCTCAAAGAACAAGTTACAAACATAATTGTTCAACTGAATTATATACCTTCTATAGAACAGATTGCAGATATATTTACAAAACCATTAGCAGAAACCCCTTTTGGATATCTTCGTCAAAAGTTGGGGGTTATAATTTCTTGTGTCTAATCTGTTCACCTGGTCAGGGGGAGTACTTATTGAATATCTGGTGTATTTCCAAGATGCTTATAGTTGACAAGGGGAGTATGTTTTGCAACAGATCAGAAGGAGCATGTTTCTTCTTTGACACTGATGTCAAAGGGGGAGAAAAGAGTTCGAGAGGAGAGTCTGAATGCATGTGGGTGCTTGAGTTGCCATCAATGCCAGAGGGGGAGAATGTTGGCAAATCTTTGATAGACAACGCATACTTGTATACTTGTCATTGATGGAAAGTACAACAGTGAAGATGGCATGAGTACAGAAAGTATGAAATAGATGGGCATTATGAGAAGAAGCTGACAACGCATGCTTGTATACTTGTCATTGATGGCAAGTACAACAGTGAAGATGGCATGAGTACAGAAAGTATGAAATAGATGGGCATTATCATAAGACGTTGCAGGAAGGATTTGTAGGGTTTGGTCATAACGGATTCCATATGTTGTAATGCATCATCCTTTCGTTTTCAACTAATGAAAGCTTACAAAGCCATTACTGTCGTGTCCGGCGCTCATGGTTACTAGAGTTTCAGGCTGGAATGATGTCTCTGAAGGGGACACGAGTTGTGCCAGATACTCAAAAAGGACTTGTTCGTGTAGCTAGGGGAGATGAGGGTTTGTTACACTTTCAATGGATTAATCGAACAAGTAATGTGGTAGAAGTTGATCAAATTGTATTTCCAGATGAAGCTGTATTTGAAAAGGTCCAGGAAACCCCTGAGCGAGTGTACATTTTTGAAATTCAAGGAGGATGATCGCAAATTATTTCTGGATGCAGGTTCCCGATGACCGTTAGATCAAGTGTTGATCAGGACTGTTAATATGGACCGTCGACTCCATTTTGAAGTTTCACGACTCGCGACATGGAGAGGCAAGAAACATAACCACCGAACTTGCGAGATGAAAAATCATGATTTAATCGCAGCCGTCAGATCAAGGTGTGATCTGAACCATTGATCTGGCTCCATCTCGGAGCTTCGCCTATCACAACTTAGAGAGTCAAGAAACATAACTTCCAAATTTGCGAGATGCGAGATCACGATAAGATCTGGACCGTCGGATCTATGGAGATTTCAATCGTCGATCAGATGAAGTTTATAAACTCGTAAAGCGCCTTTTTGGCACAGCCTATGGTCACTACCGGTGGTCACGAGAAGGGAAGGAGTCAGTTCTGATAAGCTCCATTTCAAGGTTTTGGGGATCGCGACTTGGAGAGTCGATATGCCTCATCTCCAGATTCATGAGATGCGAATTCACGAAAAGAACTTTATGCATAAGCGCTTAGTTATGGCCTTGGTCATATTAAGGAAGGAGCTAGCATAGAAAAGCTCTGTATCAAAGTTTCGGAGATCGCAATATGAAGTGTCGAGACAGTTGGCCACAGGAATGTCGAAATGCCAAAACCCGATTTAAAGGCAAGATTAATAAAATTCATCTAACGGTGCAGATAAACTGGAATATGATCGGAGGGTTATTGTTCTTTGATATGAAAATAGAAGGCTGACTTGTTATGCTATGCAAGCACCCCCTACTTCAATAAAATAAATATTAACAGGACCTTGCTTCATGTGTTCAAATATGCAAGATAGTTTATGTGTTTAGTTTATGCTTCTTCTTTGCAATGTGCATGTGTGAGGAATGTTCTTTTAAAAGGTTAATAATGTGTTATAAACCAATGTACAGCAACATAAAATGTAGCAAATAACACAGCAAACTCACAACAATAACAAGATGATAAAGGAGTTCACCCCTCTCTGGGCTACATCTCCTTGATCCTCCTTCAATGGACTTGGCTCTTTCGGATTAGTTTTTAAAATTCTCTTTTACAATATGTTTCTCAACTCCAATGGATTTACAGGCTGTACCATTGGGTTCAGAATACACAAAAACCCCAAATTTGACTATTAGAACTCTGAAAATGGATCTTGTCTCTTCCAGCAATGACCTCTTCTACATGTGACCTCCAAGCTTCCCTGAGATTCAATGAGGTAAAAACACTTGTAAAAGTCCTCCAATGGATCTGAAACCTATCCCAATGTGTTCAGAGCACAATAAACAGTCAATAATGACTATTCAGTCTCAAAAAATGGATATGTGCTCATCTGAGCAATGCCTCAAACAATGAGGGCTTCAAGCTTCCTGGAGCTTCCTCAAACTTCAATGGTTAAAAACCTGCAATAGAAGTCTCCAAATTCCTATGAAAACATCACCAATGGACTCATAACATCCAAAAACCCCTAGCTGGACTTTTACAGCACCTGATTTGGTCAAAAACTGAAGAAGTTATGCTTTCTGCCATTTTTCTCCTTCAGGCTTGCTGTCTCCTGTTCGCCATTTTGCACCTCTGGAAGACTGAACCTAGCTCTGAGCGTTTCTCGTGCCTAAACCCAGCACATGCGTGCCTTCCGAAATTAGTGCTAAATTTTCGCACCGTTAGCGAAACTAAGGCCCCCGAGGACGGAGGTGTTGGGCGCATGGGCCATGTGGCCACGTCCCAGCGCTAAAATAGGGCTACGTTGCATGAAAGAACCTGGACTTGACAAGTGTCCAGGCACGTGGGCTTAACCGTGGGAAACTCCAAATTCCCGCATGCGATATACATGTGGTCATATGTAAAAAAAATAATACAACCATAGCACCGTGTGGTAAACATTTTAAAACCCCCACGCGTCATATACAAAAAGGGAATGGTTGTATTCCATATAATACAACCACGGGCTATTAAACCCCCATGCCCATTTAAACGAAGGAACTGGTTACATGTGAATAATAATACGACCGGGGTCCAAACAAAACCCAACTCCGCGCATAAAGGTTGTGGTCACACGTGTTACCATAGAACCGTGTTTAAAAACACAACATAGACCCCGCACGATATAACTTGGCCACATGTAATAAATTATGTGACCGCGGGTTACAATAATTTAAAAACCCCGCGCGCGTTCCTGTAACACAAAGGTCATATGAACAATAATATAACCGGGTTCGGGGCTACGCCCTGGCCCGACCCCCCACCGTTTACCATATAACTCAACATTAAATAAAATGTGGCCCGCTTATATAATAAGATTCAATGCGTGGAGCAATGGCACGGTGGACTTTACCAAAGCTTTCAACGGGGGGGAGGTCTGGGGGTCGAACCCCGCGGCCTCCATAAAATTTTAATAAACAAACCCAAAAGCCAATTCCAAGGTGCCACCTGGAAGCCCATGATTGGGCCACGTGGCACCCTTCCATTCGCCTAAGAAGATGCCACGTGTCGCAATGTGACTTACCAACTGCCAACCAATAAAAATGCACCATGTCACCTGCCACATCAGCAGGCGCCAACTCAGCTACCACGTCATCGTACCATTTTTCCACGTCACCGCCACGTGTGAGTTGTACGGACTGTACGGACAGGTACAGTCAGCATCATTTTTTTTCCTGTTTGGCTTGGCGAACAGATCACGATAACTTCTCCATATGGAATCCGTTTGAGAAAGTAAATATACTGTCGGAATCAGGAGAACAAGATGGACGCAATGGCACCATTTTCGTCACATTCCGAGCACTTTGAAAATTGAGCAAATTTTTGACCCCTGGTCCAGATTCTGATCATTCTTTCTCACAGTTAACTCCTCAGTTACGAATCTATTAGAGATACAGACTCATGATTGCCAATTGGTTGGCGTTTCAGTTGCTTGGACGGTTGTTTTTCTTTTGTTGAAGGAGATGTGAAGATGAACCATCGTGGGTGTGTAAATAAAAGAAAATGATACAAACGGTGTGTGGTTGGTCGTTCTGGATGAAAAATGAATGAAACAGTAAGAAAGGGAAAATCATAGTATGTGCAGTGTGAGACTGAGAATATGCGCAGTGTGAGATAAAACTCAGAGAAGAGTAATAGATGAATAAAAATACTTAGAGCAGAGAAAAATGACAGAACAAGTTGAAGCAGAGCATATTTGCATAACAGACAAAGGAAGAAAAGAATTGCATGACAATTAGAAGAAGACTAGATTTACAGAACAAAGAAAGATTAGTAAGAATTGATTTATCTGTGTAGTTGTTTGTTTATCTATTCATTCATATTCCAGGGTGGTTGGGAGGTGCTAGGGAGGACTGTTGTCCTCAGAGGTTCAAGTGGGAGCTTGAACATAGGAAATTGTAACTTCCATCCAGTTGCAGCCAGAGAAACCAAGGTGGCAGGGTGGTGCAAGGGAGAACAAGTGTTCTCTGTCATACAGGTTGGAGCCTGTGTAACTGGAAGTTGGTGCTTCCATCCATTTGGTGCTGGAACATTAGGGGAGTTGGTGCTTCCTTCTAGTGGGTGCTAGAGAAACAAGAGAGTTGGTGCTCTCAAACAAGTTGCATCTTGTAAAACAGAGGTAACAACCTCACATTGAGTTGGTGCTCAATTATAGATGATGTACAGAACTTAAAAGACTGCATATCATTTCGAAGAAGAAGAGGTTTTCTCCCTTTATGGGTTTCCTCATGAAAATATGTCTCTGTGTATACCTTATGTGTGACTGATGCTCTATACTTTTACTGTCCATATGATGTATAATGTTGATGATCACTTGAAGAAAGATTAAGAATGTCTTAATAAGACTTAAAATTGTTTAAGATCAATAAAAACTGATTCACACCCCCCCCTCTCATCTGTCTTAGTAATTTCAACATCCCCCCCATATCTCCCTTTGTCTCTCTCTCTCCCTATACCCTACTCACTCTCTCCACCTTCCTCCCTTTCCCACCCGAGAGAGAGAGAGAGAGGGGGATAGGGATTGTGGTTGAGAGGGGTATATGTGGGAGAGAGAGAGAGAGGTGGGTGGATAAAGAAGAGGGATAGAGAGTGAGAGAGATTGAGTGATAGGGAGAAAGAGAGGGGGGGGGGAGAGAGAGAGATAAAGGGGGTATACTAGAAGGAGGAAGGGAGAGAGGGAAAAAGGGATAAGGGGAAGAGTGGGGTAGAGAGGGAGAGAG
>JASDQU010105318.1:119316-156029 GCA_032191745.1 Picea mariana
TCATAGGGAGAAAGAGAGTGAGAGAGAGATAGGGTATGGGAGGGAGAGATCAAGAGATAGTGAGGGGGAGAGAGGGGTAAATGTAGGAGAGAGAGGGAGGGTGTGAGAGAGAGAGAGAGAGAGAGGTGGATAATGAGATGGAGAGGGAGGTGGGGGAAGTAGGTGATGGAGATAGAGGGAAACAAGGAGAGAGGGGTGGAGGATGGAAGCGTTCAAGCAAGCAAAAGGGGGAGACATAAAAAAAGGTTTGTGTGTGAGAGAGAGAGAGTAGGGGGGAGGTAGAGAGAGTGAGAATGAGAGATGGGGAGAAATGGGGAGCTATAAAAAGATAGGGAGAGAGGGGTAAAGAGAGAGAGAGAGAGTACAAAGGGAGGGAGAGATAGAGATTGGTTGTGGGGGAGATGAGGGTGGGAGGGGGAGGTGAGGGAGGGATGAAGGGAGGGAGATAGGTATAGAGAAAGGGGGGGGAGAGTGGGTAGAGAAAGAGGGAGATATGGAGAGGGGGGGAGAGAGGAAGAGATGGGGGGAGAGAGAGAGGGAGAGTGGGATATAGAAAGTGAGTGACAAAGTGAGAAAGTGAGATAGAGAGAGAGGGGAAAATAGAGTGAGTGTTATCGGGTTAATCATTAAGTGCGGACATGAATCGATCCCCCTAGATCCACCTAGATATAGAACAAAACACGACAGGACATGGCACTTTCCCTAGGCTCTAATCATCGAATTTACTACCAAACACATACCTTTAAGTTTCGCTTCCTTATTTATTTGTTGTTCCTATTTCACTTTGGTGCTCTTGTGATATTTATCCTGCAGTGAGACACAGAACAACCAAAATGAAAGAAGTATAAGTATATTCAATGACAACCTATGCATATGATTAAGGAACTATGCAATAAAACAAAGATAATTCTATGGGAAAGAAGCATGCCACTGTATTATATTAAATAATAGGAAGAGAGATTACAACCAAATGCCTTGATGTCATAAGGTTCCTTCCAAAAATTCCTTGCTTCCCACACACTTCTTGATCCAAGGATTCTGAGACCATGGAACTGAAAGCTACTCACAATCTATCTTGACAAAGAAAAGATCAAAACCACTCTAACCAAGATTAAGTTCAATCCAACCAAATCCAAGCTAACTTTTTCCAGGAGAGCTCCTCTCCTTTTATAAGATGAAGAGGATAAGGTGAGGAGGTTAGGATGATCCCACTAAATCATGAAAGGGAGTAACATCCAAACCATTCAGAGGCCACCTCACCATAGAAGCTTCTCCATCTAGAAGAATCGAGAAGATGCTCCTTTTTTCCCATGTACGAAGGTCATCTCACCCTAGCTATAGAGAAACCTGTGGAAACTTCGTAGCCTAGCTATAGTGCAGCCTGCGGAAATCAGGCATTTTCGCACCCTGCATATAGAGAAGCCTGCAAAAATCCTTGAAAATAGGGTTTTTACATAGGAAAACACAACTTCTTCTCTCAGGAAAAGTTCTTCTCCCTTCTTTCTTCAGGAATTTAGGCCACTGACCCCTCTGAAGGAAATAGATAGGTTTACATCATTAACAGTTATAAGGGTGATGAAAATAATGTGTAATGGAGATCCCCCCAAAGTATGAAGTTAGAACAGAGTGATAGTTGAAATACTTTGTTGAGTGCGTGCAGGGAACAAGGAACAGACTGTCGGAAACCTGCCAACAAACAAGGAAATACAGTACACCAAGATATCATCATTGAGGTAGGCATTCTCATACTCACAATACAAATGAATCAAAGCATAAATGTCGACATGTGAAGATCCGTGTCAAGTAAAACAGGTCATGGCCACCAAACATACACTATGGATCCATGCCAATATGACTCAAATCTGAACATAGCCACCAAAAATACACTTTGGATCTATGTGTTCAAGACTCAAATTTGAACATAGCCACAAGACATACAATGTTGATCTATGTAACAATACACTGAATATACTCCAACACAACCTGAATAGGTTAGGAAATATCCAAGGTCTTCATCTCCACCACTCTATAGTACGAATCTAACCATGTGAATACATGTGCTGAAGTCGAACATGGTAGAAACCACTTGATTACCGGTCATTAATGTATATTGTTAACAAGTGTGAGAGAAATCACCATTAATGTCAATGACTCCCAAGGTACATTAGTACAATCCAACGGGTGTGAATTAATGAGCTGAAGTCGAAAACTCGGAGAAATCTCTCGATCAGGGGTCGATAATGAAAACCCATTGTCGAAAGTGAGGAAACCTACCATTGAGGCATGCAAGTTCCAAGGTACTAATTAATTTCTAATCTTAATTCTTGGATAATGAGTTGAAGTCGACAGGAAAATACTCGTCACAGGAGGGCCTTAATGTATCCCACATCAATGACACAAAACGGTTAACAAGATTTGAAGTAGATTAGAGTAACAAGTGATTTAGGATTGACTTAGGGATGGTCAACGCAATAGAAGGCTTTAAGGACTGCAGAAATGGTTGATGCAATAGAAGGCTTTCCGAGTTGAACATCTTTTTGAACATATTGATGACACGAAAACTGTCTTGGAAAAAACTGACTCAACAATAGGAATCACAGACCAATTTGTAATCTTAGAAAGGGGTATGATCAAGAGACAAGTGAATTTTCCAACCTAGACACAAATAAAGTGAAAGGTTATCATGCTCAAAGGTGACTCTTCCATAGAATACAGGTTTATACACATTTATTTCCCAATTTCCCCCCACCATTTCTAGCGAGTACCTCTTTATTTTTACACAAGCTTGAGGAGGATAAAATATGCTTGTAATGTAAGCTCATCCTTCGAACGAGTCCTTCATAGTATATTTAACGAAACCTAGGAAGGAGTGTTTCGGTCCCATATGGGTCTTTTGATGCTTGTTTAATGATTCCAAAGAAATAAAACTCATGGGCTTTTCATGTTTAGAGAGTCTGAAAAACACTTAAAGAAAAATCTGGTCCCATATTGGCCTTTTGATGTTTATTTAACGAGTCCAAAGAGAGAAAACTTAGGGGTTTTTCATATTTAGGGAGTATAAAAAGCACTTAAAGAGAACTCTTTCAGTTCCTTTTTCATAAAGTAGTATGATGAGACCGAAAAAGAGATAAATTATCGCTCAACAGATGTTTTCTTCAAATACTTTAATGAGCGTGAAAAGAACAAGATCGCACAGAAATATTTTCATATTTAGAGAGTCTGAAAAGAGCTTAAAGGGGACTCCAGGGGGTTCCTTTTTCGTATAACCTTTACGAGTCCAAAAAAGTGAGAAAAGTTTACTCAGTTACATTCTCATTGATTTACGAGCACAAGAAAGAACAAAGACTAAGCTCGGTAACTTATTCTCATGTATTTACAAGCATGAGAAAGAACAAAGACTAAGCTCGAGAATCTATTCTCATGTATTTACGAGCATGAGAAAGAACAAAGACTAAGCTCAGGATTGTTTTCATTTTTACGTAAGCTTTAAACCAAAACAAAACTATGCTTTGACTTGGTTTCATTTTTACACAAGCTTGAGCCAGAGGAAACTATGCTTGAGGTAAGTGGTTTCATTTTTACACAAGCTTGAACCATAGAAAACTATGCTTGGACTTCCCAACGCAGAACACAGGGATGGTTGGTACTTATCCCCCATCTTAAGAAACTAGTGGCTCTAACTTCAACATGAAGTCCAAAGGCTGAAAGCATTTCCCCCCAAGCTTCGTTTCATCCAACTGCAAAGGTGGATGAAAAGAATCTTCAAATACTAGACGAAGGACTTGACTCAAACAGAGAGGGGGAAAAC
Source organism: Picea mariana (assembly GCA_032191745.1). NCBI lineage: Eukaryota > Viridiplantae > Streptophyta > Pinopsida > Pinales > Pinaceae > Picea > Picea mariana. The sequence goes on from JASDQU010105318.1 coordinate 123,125, forward strand.
TTATTTCATTTTTTAACAAGCTTGAAACAGGAACAAGAACTATGCTCAAGAATACAGGTTCAATCCCTAGACCTCTATTTCATTGTTTTAACGAGCTTGACACAAAAACAAGAACTATGCTCATAAGCTATGTTTCATTTTTTAATGAGGTTTACACAGAGACACAAAACTATCCTTACAAGCTCTGCTTCATTTTTTAACGGGATTTCTACAGAGACGCAAAAACTATCCTCGCAGCTGGGTTCATTTTTTAATGAGCTTGAAAGTAGAAAACTGTGCTCAAAGCTGGCTTCATTTTTTAACGAGCTTGAAATCAGAAAATCATGCTCGAGGATGTTTTTGATCATGGCTTCCAAGAGGACAATGCTCCGAAAGGACACCATGTTAAAGGAAAAAACTCAGTCATGGATTCCAAGAGATCTTCACTTGATGGAAGAAACCCACTCTGGAAGGAATACATGTCGAGGGTCATGATAAGGGTAAGGAGGTCAGGCTCCAATATCCCTACCGAAGAGGTCACCATGTAAACCATCGGATCCAAGTCATTGTCATCGATGGTGTAAGGAATGGGATACAACGCCACATAATTTACATGTGGCAGGGACAATACCGTCTACATATAAGAACCGTGTAGGGGGGTCATTGAGGTCAAGTCATAACCAAAAAATGAAAGTTGATCAATGGTCACAATTCTTTCATCGTGTGGGAAAGATATCACAAAAAAAAGAGTGGACACGATATCTTTCATGGCATAGACATAATATCGCCCACAGAGTAAAGAAAAATCCAAGGGATCATGGACTACCATGACATCAATAAAGACAGTTTTCCCTCCCAAAGTTATAAGAAACTGAGGAAGGGTCCCTAAAATTTGACTGGTTCTTATGTTGAAAGATAACATATTATGTGTAACTGGTGCAAGCTGAGGACAACCCAAAGATTGTTGAGCAAGAGAGGAAAGAATACTAATGGATGCACCTTCATCTATCAACATCTGAGGAACATCTTGACCACAAACCTGTACTGTAATATGGAAAGGAATATGAGAGGGAAGACGAGGTCCAGTTAGCACACCCCAATTAAAAAGGATGGTCTCATTACTTGGAGGGGGTTCCATGGGAGAAGGAGGGATGCCCCCATCAAGGTATATTATGTATCAATGAGAAAAACTTGAGCAGTATCGGTTTTAGTCTCGAGTGGGAGAGTACGCTCGACCGATGACGAGATCAGATCGACCACTTGGGTTGCATTCTCCAAGGAGAGGATGGGGTCGACGGGTGGAAACAGATCGACCACCTAGGTTTCACTCTCTAACAGAAGAGTGGGATCGACCGAGGATGGGATCAGATTGACCACTTGGTCAACTGGTTCGACTAAGGAAGTGACCACGTTCACTACATGATCAACCAAAGTGACCGGTGAAAGGGTCAGATTGATCATTCCATCAACTACAGGTGGGCCGAGAGTAATTTTGCGATAAGCAGCTGGAAGTTGAGGCTGTGAAACAGTCATGTCTTCCAGGAATTTCAAGGCTTCTTCCATATGAGGGAAAATATGAGTTAGATGACACCCTTTTCATATCATACACGGGAACTTGGCTCTACTTTTCTTCTTCCCAACTATATCGTGACTAGTTGACAGGAGGTCATCAACATGTTGTTCAGAGGCTGATGACAAGGGATGGCGAGGGTGTGTAGACCATGCTTCTATAACCTTGGATAGACCAGGTAAATCCTTAAGAATATGGCTACCCTTACAAAGCCTACAAGGGTACTTGGGATTACAGGTTGTTTGGGTGATCTTGACATTATCAACACTCCCAGCACGATTAACAGTAACTGGTTTCTTTCCAACGTGTCTGGTAGTGGTTGGAAGTTTGGACCCTTGTTTATTTTTCTTCTTCTTCTTATCCATTGAGTTACTAGATTTAGATATTTCACTCAGAGAAGAAGATGAAATGGAAGAAGACCTTGAAATTGAAGAAGGCGAAGAAGATATTACTGGTGAAGAAGGTGAAGAATCAACATGAGGCTGATGCTCTTGGGGGGAAGTGTTTACAACTGAAGCACTAACTGCATTTAGGATTACCTGAGTGGAAAACAACCATACCAGTAATTCAATTGTGAGACCTGGAAGGCTCAAAGTAGCGATGTGAGGAGGACCAATGTTTCTGTAAGAGGGAAAAATAAGGGTTCCCAATGAAAAAGGGTTCCTTCATTGGTCATTCTGGGAACTGTCGCCATTAAAAAAAAAAATCCAACCTAGAGTCCACTAGGGAAAACAAGCAGAACACGCTAAGAATCTAGTAAGCAAGCAAGCAAACAAAACCTTCTCACAATGAGCACACTAGTTGGTGATGAAATTCAACATCGCGGAAACAAAGTAAGAAGGGGTTGAGATAAAGCGGGTGGAAAAGTTACATTGACGACCTGCTTAATGGACTTACACCTTGGTGCAAGCTCCCACACATAATCATGGGTATACCCTCCGAGGAGCCCGAGTGAGTTTGGCCAACGTCGATTCTAGGTACCATGAAGACTTGCCCCTCCATACATTAGATGCAATATTTTCATTTCGATGAAAGATATGCTACAAGAAGGAGAAAACATTTATCATTCCCAAATGTACAATGTCTCAAAATTTTACTAAACTCATCAATATCAAGATTTTCAAGAAATGAGACAAATAGACTGTACACCAATAAATGATTCACGGTTCCCCCCCCCTCCCCCGCCCATGAGGGGGAAACTTTTTAAGAATTTAAGACCAAAAATCATGCAATTTCACTACTTCAAATGCAAAGATGTTCCCAAACCAATGCAAAGAAAGAGAATTAAAACTTTTTGTTTCAAAGATAGATAAAAGCAATAGAAAATTGACATGAAACAAAGCAACCCAAACAAATTTCTCTTTTAACATGAACTATTCAATAAAATAAAAAGAAGTTCTTTCACCAAACAATTCTAAAGAAAAAGAACGCTTTGTAACTGAAAGACACTCAAAGCAAGAGACTAAATCTTTCAAAAGAAAACAAAGCAAAGATGGCTAAAAGAAGTTTCAAAGCTGTCAAGCAGACTGCAAACATATCATAATCAAACCCAAAAATTCACCCCAAAACCAAATCCAAGGTTTGGGTAAGGAAAAAACCATCAAAAATCAAAATTTTCACAATTTTCGCAGGCTATAGACTAACACAGTGCGGAAATCCCTGATTTCTGTAGGCCAGATATGGGTAGGGTGCAGAGTTTCCGCACTGCTCTAAACAAGTAGGGTGCAAAAATCCTAATTCACCGCACTGTCCCTCAAAGAAGGGTGCAGAAATCAAACAAAAAATGGAAAAAAATTAAGAATTAAGAAGGTTTTCTAGTGAAGTTTAACAATCAGAGAGTCAAGTTGGATCTCCCAATGACTCAGAAAATAGAAACCAAGAAATCAAAACAAGAAAGCAAGACAAACTAGGAAAACAATTTTTTCCCCAGTGGATTTGCCAATTTTGTTATCGGGTTAATCGTTAAGTGTGGACATGAATCGATCCCCCTAAATCCACCTAGATCTAGAAAAAAACACGATAGGACATGGTGCTTTCCCTAGGCTCTAATCATCGAATTCACTACTGAACAAAAGACGAGAGACATACCTTTAAGTTTTGCTTCCTTATGTCTTTTTTGTTCCAGTTTTTCTCTGGTGCTCTTGTGATACTAATTCTACAGTGAGACACAAACCAACCAAAATGAAAGTAGTAGAAGTATATTCAATGACAACCTATGCATATGATCAAGGAATTATGCAATAAAATAAAGATAATTCTATGGGAAAGAAGCATGCCACTGTATTATATTAAATAATAGGAAGAGAGATTACAACCGGATGCCTTGATGTTGTAAGGTTCCTTCCAACAATTCCTTGCTTCCCACACACTTCTTGCTCCAAGGATTTTGAGACTATGGATCTGAAAGCTACTCACAATCTATCTTGACAAGGCAAATCTCAAAGCCACTCTAACCAAGCTTAAGTTCAATCCAACCAAATCCAAGCTAACTTTCTCCATGAGAGCTCCTCTCCTTTTATAGGTTGAAGAGGATAAGGTGAGGAGGTTAGGATGATCCCACTAAATCATGAAAGTGATTAATATCCAAACCATTCAGAGGCCACCTCACCATAGAAGCTTCTCCATCTAGAAGCATTGAGAAGATGCTCTTTTTTTCCCATGTATGAAGGCTGACACACACTAGCTATAGAGAAACCTGTGGAAACTCCGCAACCTACCTATAGTGCAGCCTGCAGAAATCAGGAATTTCCGCACCCTACATATAGAGCAGCCTGCGGAAATCCTCCAAAATAGGGTTTTTACAGAGGAAAACACAAATTATTCTCTCAAGAAATTTCTTCTCCCTTCTTTCTTCGGGAATTTAAGCCACTAACCCCTCTGAAGTCAACAAATAGGTTTACATCATTAATGGTCATAAGGGTGACGAAAATAATGTGTAACAATGAGGGAGGGAGGGAGAGAGGGATAAAGTGAGAGAGGGAGAGTGAGTGAGATAGAGAGATAGAGAGAGAGGTTAGGAGGTATGGGGAGAGAGGGAAGGGGATATACAGTGAGGGGTGGATGCAATAAAGATAGGGGAGAGAGATAGAGGGGGGGTGAGGGTGACATATTTAAGAGAGAGAAGGGGGGTAGAGTATGGGAGAGATAGGGAGGGAAGTAAGGAGAGAGGTGGGGAGATATCGAGTGAGTAAGAGGGAGAGAGAGGAGGGTTTAGAGAGAGGGATGGATGGGGGGATATAGGGAGGGAGAGGTAAATAGACAAAGGGGAGAAAGAGAGGGTATGGGAGAGAAAGAGGGAAGGTGGGAGAAAGTGTGAGAGAGAGATAGAGAGTGGGGGAGAGAGGGGAAGAGAGGGAGAGATGGAAGGCTAGGAAGAGGGGGGAGAGAGAGAGGGGGGGATAGAGGATAAGGGTGGGAGAGGGAGAGATGAATGGGGGAAGGGGAGAGGGATAGAGGGGGAGAGAGAGAGGGAGAGGGAGGGGTGAGGGAGGGATGGAGTGAGGGAGAGAATTGAAATATCCAAAATTCCTGGATCTAAATATTTATTGTTGTTATTTGATCTTATGATGAAAAACTGATACTTTGGGGGTTTTGGATGTTTTTCTTGGGTTTTGATAGGTGTTTGTTTAGTTATATGTGTTCATGCATAACATCCATGATATTTTTGAGACCAATAAGTATTTATTTCACTTTTATTGAATAGTAGAAACTGTTAATACATGGAAATACTGGAAATCAAGCTCTCAATGCATCAAATAGATTGTATCATGGATAAAAATACTCTACCGTAAAAATGAATACAAGTAGAGTATCAATATATAACATGCAAGGGAAGATATATAGCATGCAATCATGAATTCTACTACATGCATGGAAGAAATGCTACATGCAACTTCTAGAAAGATGGATATCTGAGATCTTATATCTCTACTCCTATAAATTTGATGCATGGAATCACAACTGGGACGCCTTGCTCCTAGATAACTCACTATACTCTGAAAATGATGCACTTGACCTCTATGATCCCACTGCAAAAATACCAAACCTCCCGATCCACTGTTGTAACCCCCACACACTAACAAATGAAGAATATATTTCCCAAGAAGAAATAACCGTCAGAATTGGGTGAAAACTATCCTAATAGGTGTGTCGTGTCTCCTCCTCAAATGGGTTTGAAGGAAAAATGTTTCACCCAACTATCTCAAGCCAAGAGACCCTTTTTCTCAATGAAACCTCCTTTGTAACCCCACATTGTCCAAGCTAACATGGACTCAAGCTCTTATATGTCCTTGTTTGAACCCTGAACTCGTAACTGCAATGAATACTTAAGGAAGGATCTAATCCAGTGCTATGATGGTCAATGAAGAATCGATATGATCCTTCAGATAGACTAGGGTGTGTCTCTCAACACTGAAATCTAAAAACGGTGGTGGTTTTCTCCAGAAAGCCACAAAACATGAAGAAATCGCTCCTATGAGGTCAAATTATCAACTCACAATCATCAATAATGAGGAATTATGTCGAATTTTCTTCTTTATACTCCCTCCTCATCTAATTCTCCATTCACTTTATTAATTAAGTGACTTTTCCCTAAGTTTTGACTTTATGGTCACTTAAGTCACTTAAAAAACCTTTTTCTTCTAATTTCACGTTCACTTTATTAATTAAGTGACTTTTCCCTATGTTTTATCTCAATAGTCTTTTAAGTCACTTAGAACCCCCCTTTTCCTCCCTTTTTCTATCTAATGTCACTTTCATTTGGATTTTTAACGAATAACATCAAATAAAGGTGTTTTTCCCTTTATTTATCGACTATAGTATAAGGGAACATATAGAATACTAAATCACTCCCTGTTGGAGTCATCATTGGGAAAGGAACATCACAATCCTCTCTTCCCAACATTGCTTGTCCTCAAGCAACATCAAGTTGGGGAGCTCTAGAATCTAAGTTCCTTCCCATGTGGTGTCCTCAACTAGTAATCCCTTCCATTTGACCAAGCACTCCCTGATGATTCAACTCCTCTATTTCCTCTCCCTATGATCCAAGACCTCCTCGAGCACTAGTTCCAACTGGCCCTCCTCATCCAATGATGGAAAATACTCTGAAGTAGTAACATGTTGCCCCACTTCCTTTTTGAGGCACAAGACATGGAACACGTTGTGGATATTGCTTCCTTTCGGAACATCTAACTCATAAGACACCTCACCCACCCTCTTGGTGATCATATATGGTCCATAAAATCAGGGTTTGAGATTTTCTACTCTGCTTCTCTTCAATGATGATTGGTTGTATGGTTGCAACCTCAAGAACGCAAAGTCCCCCACCTAAAATATGTGCTCTACCCAATGTCTATCTGCATATAGTTTTTTTTATTCTATGCTAATAAGAGATTACCTTTCAGAATTCTGAGGATCTCTTGACTCCCCCCTATCTAATCCTTGGCTCTGGGAGCCCTATTATCTCCAAATATTGCCTCTATGAATGATGGTTATTTGTAACCATATAAGGCCTTGAACAGTGTCATCCCGATGGAAATATGATATGTCATGTTGTAGCAATGCTTTCCCAAGTGGAGCCACTTCACCCATGTTCACTATTGTCCCCCTACATAATTTTGCAAGTACCCCTCCACCCATTTGTTTACTATCTCCATCTGTCTATCTATCTATGGATGGTAACTAGTGCTCATGGCCATATTTTTTCCCACTAAACAAAACAAATCCTACCAAAATGCACCGATGAAGCACCCATCTCTGTCACTAACTATCTTCTTGAGCAATCCATGAAGTTTGAATACCTCTATGAAGAATAGCTCTATGACCTAGTCTGCCTTGTACTCTATAGGAATTGCAAATAAATGTGCAAACTTGTTCAATCTGTAATACCCCAAGGACTTGCCCCGATACCATTATGAATTGTAATTATGATTTATAGGCTGGCAAGCTAAGTTTAGATGAGATGATGGGGTTATGAGTTATTAGGCCAGGGAGCCTAAGTGTTGAAGGCCAAGAGCCTGATTTTGTACATGTAACTATGCACATTATTAATAAAGATAAACATCTCTGTGTGTGGACCGACCACGATGAATGAGTGATGGGGGACTAAGCTTCCACAAAGCCTGGGTATGGGATTGGGGGCTGGAAGATTGGAAAGAGAGGCTTAAGTGTTGAGCCTAGGGGCTTAAGTTCTTGGGAATAATATTTTAATATTATTCCAAAAGCCATGTGAAATCTATGTTTTTTTCTAAGTTCCTAGGGAGGAACGCATGCAGCTTCATGGGTGACATGTGTCGACCCAAGTGCATGCAACTTAACCTAGGAAATGAGCCATGTTGGGGGTTCACTTTCCATTCCATTGACTGTTGCATGGGAGTTGGGTGGTCATTCCTCCAAACATCACCTAAATCCTAGATTCGACCTTCCAATTCCTCCATCATCACCTGAGTCGGGGAGTCCATTCTCCATCTTCCGTCTGAACGGGCGATCATTCATGATCGACCTCTATTGGGTGTTTTATGTTGGATCCTTTACCTGAACCGTGGGAGTCTCTGCGTGGAATCTCTGTACACCTTATGCATCTATGAAACTAGAGTTGTGAGTCGATCCTTTATTGTTGGTTGGGGAAACCCAAAGTGTCTCGTAATTGTTGAGCCTTGTTACGCTGAAGCGTTTGTCTATCATATGTTTGGGAAACCCATGTTTGTTGTCCTAGATGACTGTGGTGGCCACACAGTTCTTGGCTGGGTGTGGTTTGTTGTTGTTGTATGTTCGTTGCTAAGCCCTGTTGTTTTTCTGCTTTGTACGAGAACAAGATTAAGGAAACCGGTTGTATGACCTGTGTGTAACCTCTCTCCAGGTGAGGGAGGTGATTGTTGTTGAAGAGGCAGGTTTTACAAATCTTGTGAGCGACTTTCTCCAGGTGAGAGAGTGCGCGGAGGAAGGAGAGAGCTCCTGGAAGGAACCTTGTAGCTGCCACAGAACTCGGAGATTTCCGGTTCGGTCTGTTGCTGAAGCCCAAGGCAAGGGAGGTTAGTAGGCAAAGGACTGTCTAGGTGACAGAGAAGGTGTATACTCCTGGGGTGGGACAAGCATGTGGGGAAGGAGAGTCTATGGGAAGTGGGCATAAGTGGTTCCTGGGAGAGAGTCCTCCTTCTTTTACGCGTATTCTTCATGTAAACCTTACCTAGCCTAGGATTCCTTACCTGGTGGAGCTTAGTCCCAGCTCAGGGGTGACCTACTACTGAGAGTGATGAGCAGCGTGGTCTAAGGCTGGGAGGTTCGTGGAAGGTCTACACGCAATTGGTGAATTACATCCAGTCTAAAAGATAAGTATATACATGCGTATAATTTCAATTAAATTGCATACCTATGATTCTTGCAATGTTATCACATATTTCGTTGTGCATATGAATTATTGTTATTTCCATTAATTCTGAAATGCTAGTAGTAATTCTGTGTTTAACTGTAATTAAGCATTTTAAGTTCATTAGAATGAATAATGTGTTCCAGAAGTGTTTTTCCACATAGTAGCGTTGGCCCGACCATGGGGTTGATGGCTGGGGGAGTTACAGTACGGTATCAGAGCCTAGTTTCAACATTGAGCCTGGATGGGCCAGATAAGTGGTCTTTGGATCGAGGTTTTGAGAAGAAATTGTGTCTCGAGGACTAATTTCAGACCTCCAAATGTTTCTGAATGTCAACAGACTACTTGATCATGTTACAAGCTCAGGAGGTGTAGCGGTATTATAAAACTATAGCCGGTGTGGTATATGTCCACAGGGAGAAAGAGAACTCCACACCAGAAGTGTTGGATCAAGTAGATTAATAGACCATAATTTCATAATTTCGGCAAACGAAAGTTCGAGCTATGTAGATGCACGAACTCTTGATGCCTGAAACTCCGAAACGAAAAGTGAAAGTAGTGGGACCCTATGACGTCGTTGGGAGTGACATGGACCTTCTTAAGGACACCATGTGTCACTACCTTGGTGGGCGATAGCTGTGCTATGGGCGCGGAGGGTAGGGAAATCAAATTTTCAGAAGTCAGGAGTTGGAAAGAGAAGTGAGTATGAAAGCCTTGAGGGCTGAAACCCTAAAACCTAAAGTCCCAAAGTCCCGAAATCTTCAAAGACGGAAGAACCGTAGCAGATTTTAACTGTTGGATGTTGGGTAAACGTGGATCATCGATCCACCTGATTTACGCGAATTCAGTAAATCGGAACTCCGGGAGATAGTTGTGTGTGCCTTAAACTCTTCGAAGGCCGAAGGCTCAAGTAGCACCTAGTAGTCTAGCACTTGGTCACGTGGGTAGGGACTAAGAAAGAGGGAGCTATTACCCAAAAGTACAGAGCTGAGCAAAGCTCAGAAAATTTATGAAATTGAAACATTTTCTTAAATTAGATTGTTTATGAATGATGAAGGAATTGTCAAGAAACGAAGGCCTGACAAATTCTAGTCATCTGCGCATTGCATTGAAGAAGGTTGACGAGTGACAGAACTAATTTGAATTGCCACAAAGTGCAAAGAAATGGAAGAGACACATAATGCTTCCAGTTTAGAAAACGAAGCTCAAAAGAGATAGCATAGAACTTTTGTATGTAGAGTGTGCATATCAAGTGCAAGCAATGCTTATAGAGGGAACCTGTTTTAAGTTCGAAAGACTCCAGGAGACGAGTGTAGAGGGTGCCAGGAGGGCACCAGAAATTCTTTTGGAAAACATAGAAGGGTCGAGTCCCTTTGAGACTGAGTAAGTTAAAAGCTCAGGGAGAAACAATGCAAGTTCACATGCAGAGCGCAAGTGTGCGGCAATATGAGATGATATTGATAAAAGTTAAAATGTTGACTACAAAGAGTATCTACGGAAGATGCTGCTTGGAAACCTTTGAGGGCAGTTGGAGCTCCTCAAGCCATGGTTCTCTAAGAATTCCAATCTGGCCTGTTGATGAAGCCCAAGGAAAGGGAGGTGTAGCACCAATGGACTGTGCTTGTGAAGGTGTATACTCCCGGGTAGGATAGGTATGTGGGGAATGAGTGACCGTTGGTTGGAGTGCTGCTGAGGTCTGGTACCATGGCCTAGACCATGTGGATAAGAATTGTGGACCATGGCTATCTTGGGAAGCCATTGCCCTGATGGAGTCATAGCCCTTCTCAAGGGTGGAAGGTCTTCTCAATCAAAAGATAAGTACAATTATCTGTTTATTGTATGTTATGTATGTTGTATAGAGTTATAATGTTATTAAAATTGTTTGTATATACATATATATACATTTCATATATGCTTGCATTACCGCATCCATGAATGTACATAATGTGTCTCATATTTCATTACTTAAGAAATATATATACCTGATGCTAATCATGTAATCAATTGGAATGTGATTCAGGTGGAGCAACAAGGTGTCCTGCAAGCGCATCCTGTGCGCATATTGGATAGGAAAATAAAATAGCTCCAGAATCAAACTATTGAGCTTGTAAAGGTCCAGTGGACTTGGTACGGTCCTGAGGATGTGACATGGGAGCATGAGGATGCTACGTAGGCATAATACCCGCATATTTTTTAAGATTTTGGAAATCTTGTTCATGTTGTGTGAAAGTTGCACTGAGGACGGTGAAAAAATAAGGGGAGGGGATTGTAATACCCCAAGGACTTGCCCCAATTCCATTATGAATTGTAATTATGATTTATAGGCTGGTGAGCTAAGTTTATATAAGATGATGGGGTTATGAGTTATTAGGCCAGGGAGCCTAAGTGTTGAAGGCCAAGAGCCTGATTTTGTACATGTAATTATGCACATTATTAATAAAGATAAACATCTCTACGTGTGGACTGACCACGATGAATGAGTGATGGGGGACTAAGCTTCCACAAAGCCTGGGTAAGGGATTGGGGGCTGGAAGGTTGGAAAGAGAAGCTAAGTATTGAGGCTAGGGGCTTAAGTCCTTGGGAATATTATTTTAATATTATTCCAAAAGCCATGTGAAATCTATGTTTTTCCCTAAGTTCGTGGGGAGGAACGCATGCTGATGGAATGCATGCAGCTTCATGGGCGACATGTGTTGACCTAGGCACATGCGATTTAACCCAGAAAATGAGTCATGTTGGGGATTCACTTTCCCTTCCGTCGACTGTTGCATGGGAGTTGGGTGGGCATTCCTCCAAACATCACCTGAATCCGGGGTTCGACCTTCCAATTCCTCCATCCATCACCTGAGTCAGGGAGTCCATTCTCCATCTTCTATCTGAACGAGCGGGTGTTCCCGATCAACCTATGTTGGGTGTTTTGTGTTGGATCCTTTACCTAAACCGTGGGAGTCTCTGCATGGAATATCTGTACACCTTACGCATCTCTAAAACCAGAGTCGTGAGTCTATCCTTTATTGTTGGTCGAGGAAACCCAAAGTGTCTCGTAATTGTTGAGCCTTGTTACGCTGAAGCATTTGTCTGTCATCTGTTTCAGAAACCCGTGTTTGTTGTCCTAGTTGATTGTGGCGACCATGCAGTTCCTTGCTGGGTGTGGTTTGCTACTGTTGTATGTTTGTTGCTCAGCCTTGTTGTTTTTCTACTTTGTACGGGAAATAGATTAAGGAAACTGGTTGTATGACCTGTGTGTAACCTCTCTCCAGGTGAGGGAGGTGATTGTTGTTGAAGAGGGAGGTTTTAACAAGCCTGTGAGAGACTCTCTCCAGGTGAGAGAGTGCACAGAGGAAGGAGAGAGCTCTTGGAAGGAACCCTGTAGCTGCCACAGAGCTCGGAGATTTCTGGTTTGGTCTATTGTTGAAGCCCAAGGCAAGGGAGGTTAGCAGGCAAAGGATTGTCTAGGTGACAGAGAAGGTGTATACTTCTGGGGTGGGACAGGAATGTGGGGAAGGAGAGTTTGTGGGTAGTGGGCATAAGTGGTTCCTGGGAGAGAATCCTCCTTCTTTTACATGTATTCTTCCTATAAACCTTACCTAGCCTAGGATTCCTTACCCGATGGAGCTTAGTCCCAGCTCAGGGGTGACCTACTGCTGAGAGTGATGAGAAATGTGGTCTAAGGCTAGGAGGTTTGTGGAAGGTCTACACGCAGTTGGTGAATTACATCCAGTCTAAAAGATAAGTGTATACATGCGTATAATTTCAATTAAATTGCATACCTATGATTCTTGCAATGTTATCATGTATTTCGTTGTGCATATGAATTATTGTTATTTCCATTAATTCTGAAATGCTAGTAGTAATTTTGTGTTTAACTGTAATTAAGTGTTTTAAGTTCATTAGAATGCATAATGTGTTCCAGAAGTGTTTTTCCATGTAGTAGCGTTGGCCTAACCGTGGGGTTGATGGCTAGGGGCGTTACACAATCTGTCGACAACAACAAATATACAATATCTACCCTTCACCTTAGGTAGCCATGTGATGAAGTCCATAGATATGCTCTCTCATTTATGCTATGGAATGGGTAGAGTCTAAAGTAATCCTCCAGGGTGTGTCTGCTCTGACTTGTTCTGCTGACAAGTCACACATTCTTGGACATGTCTCAACACATCGTCCTTGAGACCCTTCCATGATAATATCTCTCTGATCTACCTATATGTTTTGAAGTACCCATGATGTCCTGCTAAGGGTGAATCATGAACTGCTCTTAGAATCTTTCTTTTGAGTTCATATTTTGGGACTAAGTAGATTCGGTCCTTATAGAATATGACCTCATCTAGTACTCAGTACTTGTCATCCACAACCTTCTCATCCAATATCTCACATGAGAATTTTTTTTTGAGTACTCCACTAATAAATGTGTCTTCCATTTTGTATAACTTTGCATCAATGAGCAACTTGATGGTCTCTTAGATAAGGCATCCACTATGACATTCTTTTTTCCTTTCACATACTCAATATCAAATTCAAAGGCTTGGACCTTCATGGCCCATTTCTTTTGTCTTTCACTAAGTCCTTTTTGTTCTAGGAAATACTTTATGCTATTATGATATGTTTTTACCACAAACCTATTGACCACTAAACATTATCTGAACCTGTTTAAGGTGTGCATGATAGATATCATTTACTTGTAGTATATGGAATAGATTATTTCTATCTCTCTAAGTTTCCTTCTCTCGAAGACTATGGGGTGGCATCCCTGCATCAAGACTGCTCCAATTACCTCCCCTGATACATCACATTCTAATACAAATGGTTTTGTGAAGTTAGGAAGTGCCAACACTGGACAAGTGCTCATTACTTCCTTCATCTTTTCAAAACAAAATTGTGACACTTTCGTTCAGTTGAAAGCCCCTTTCTTCATAAAATCTATGAGCAGTGCCCCCAACTATGAAAACCCCTTCACAAATATCATAACCCAAATAACCCTTTCAAATGTATGATGTTCTTGGATGTTGTCCAATCCAAAATGGCCATGATCTTCTCCTGGTGTACCTACACCCCCTTCCTGTTGATGATGTGGCCTAAGTATAAAACGTATCTCATATCAAATTCACACTTAGATTCTTTGGCATAGAGTGATTGGGAATGCATGATGCTCAAAACCTCATCTAAGTGCCTTAGATGTTCTTCCCAAGTCTTGTTGTTTATCAAAATGTTATCAAATAAGACCAAAATAAACTTTTGTAATTGATTTCTAAAAGTATGGTTCATGCAAGATTGGAAGGTGGCTGATGCGTTGGTCAACCCAAAGGGCATGACCAAAAAATCGAAATGCCCAAGGTGGCACATGAAAGTTGTCTTCTCAACATCTTTATCCCTAATGTGAATATGATGATATCCCAAGCAAAGATCTATCTTTGAGAAGTACACTGCCCCATGTAATTCCTCCATCAATTCATCAATGCGTGGAATGAGTTATCTATTTTTATTGTTTTCTTTTTGGGTGCATGATAGACTATGCACATCCTCAACGTTCCATACTTATTCATGACCAATACCACAAAAGAAGCAAATGGAATAGTACTAGGCATGATGTGCCCCATATCAAGCAATTCCTTGATTTCTTTTTCAATATCATCCTTGAATCTCTTAGGATGCATGTATGGTGCGGTGATCATTGGTACTGCACGCTCCTCCAACTCAATCATGTGCTCAAATCCTCTATTGGGTGATCTCCCTGGGGGTATCGGCCCAAATACCAAATCATATTGACTCAGTAATGTCCTAATCTTTGTCTGATACTTTTATCTACCATATACTTCTTTATTTGTGGTAATCAAATATTCTGTAGCATACATCACATCCCCATGTCTGAATATCCTCTCCATCCTCTTTGTCGACATTGTCCTAGGTTATGATGAAGATATGCCCCTCAAAACCACCTTTGTACTGTTCACATCCCTGGAGCTCATTGCTAATGTTTGATCATTAGTACTAATATTTCCCAGTGAGTACATCCATTGAATGCACAATACCACATCAGTATATGATATCACACTGTATTTACCGAATTTAACTTCCAGGCCTGGTACCCTGTCTAACATTTCATGGTGTATCCATCTTCCATTTCTACAGTGAAACCCTCAAACTCCTATGTCTATAATCCTTTCCTGGATTCTATTGTTGCATCAATAAAATTATGGGTTTCCCCACCGTCTACTAGTGTTGTGACATGTTTCCCCTAGATGAGTCCTTTGAATCTAATAGTATCATAGATCGGGACTCCTAAAAGGGTTTATATGACTCCACCCTTCACTGAAACTCGTGGTTTCCTCTGTTCGTGTGACTGTGGTCCAGCCTGTGGTTGTTGTTTCCCTGGATTTTCCCCTCCTCATGTTCCCGATCTTCCTCTAAACTTGAGGAATTACTGTCTGGTGTCATTCTGGCCTCTTCCCCCTCCTCACTATCTAATGCCACTTCAATATAACAAATTTTCTCCTTTCCCATGCACCTATGTCTTGGGACCCATGGATCTCTGCAATTGAAGCACAATTTCTTCCTCATAATCTCACTCCTGGTCTCCTCATCAAATTTTACTTTTCCCTTCCATTCTTTCAGAGTATTTTTCTAATCCTTGTCCCTTTGTGGAACAAAAGGTTTGGTAAATGTTTTTGGTTTATGCACTAAATCCCCCATATCTCTAATGCACAGAATGGCATCCTGTAGAGTGCAAGGTTTGAAGTCTTTCACCCAACCTCTCAACGGTTCTGTCAAACTCTCTGTAAAGAGCATCACCAATCTGTGCTCACATATGTCAGTCATGGCTACTAATTTCCTCTAGAACCTTGAAATGAAATCCTCGGCTGATCCAGTCTATCACAACTATGTCAAGTCTTTGAAGTGAAGTTCTCGATCTCTCTAATCAGATCTCACCATCAATATCTCTGTGAACTCCAAGTAGGATTTGATATGATTGTGACCCAAGGTCACCAATCCATGATACCACCACTCATGGGTTTCTCCCTCCAAGTGTAATGTGGAAAAGATTATAGCTTCTAACTCTATCATCTGATTAATATTGAAATATGTGTCAAGATTTTGTACCCATGCCTGAGTTGAGCACCTAGAAGATCCATCAAAAGAAGGGATGGTCAGTTTCCCAACTTTCTTTATAAAATCCTTATTTTTTGGCTGCATGTTACCCCTCCGTGCTTATTTGGGCCTGTTTGGATACATGATTGAACAATAGTCTATCAAGCTCATATTAGCATGAAACTTTGGACCTAGTGCCAACTAGTCTCTCCTATATTCTACAAATGGATCTCTCGGTCATGTTTCCCCTGTCATGGTTGTCCCATTTGCTATCTTGGATGTCCTCCCTAAAAATGAGGTTATAAAGGTATGAGAATTATTCCCGCTAAGGTATAGGTACGAATGGGTGACTGATGTCCACTCGACCCTTCTTGGTTCCCACTAGAGCCACTCACTCCACCTACTAGATTGGCACCAATCATGCCCAATACATGTTGTATCATATGTGAACTAATTTCCATTTGTGTTACGGCATTCATCATGTCTCGTTTTCCTCCAGTGAGATCATAGAACCACCATTCAACATAGCTTGGGTATTGTCATAAGGAGTCTCTGGGCCTTTATCACATCCCTCACAGATCTTTGGGCCTTTCCCACGGCCCTTCAAAAATTCCTCTTTGTCCCCCATATTTCCCTCTAACTTTTCCTCTATCTCTAAGCTAATACAATCTCTTTCCTCTTCCTCTGCTTCTGTATCTGAGTATATGTGGAAGGGGGTGTAGTCTCTTTTGTTTATGTCCCTTCTTTCCCTACTGTGACCCCTACAATAATGAACGTACTCGTCTCCTATGTGACCCCTTCCCTCTGGATACTCTTCACATGTTCTTGGAATCATGGAGTCATAAGTCAAGTGTTCCTCACAGGATAGGAGGAAGAATGCTTTGATACCACTGAAATATCCCAAATTCCTGGATCTGGATATTTACTGTTGTTATTTGATCTTCTGTTGTAGATCTAATACTCTGGGGGTTTCTGGATGCATTTCTTGAGTTTTGATATGTGCTTGTTTAGTTATATGTGTTCATGCATAACATGCATGATATTGTTGAGACCAATAAAGATTTATTGCACTTTTATTGAATAGTAGAAACTGCTAATACATGGAAATACTGGAAATCAAGCTCTCAATGCATCAAATAGATTGTATCATGGATACAACTAATCTACAGTACAAAGGAAGACAAGTAGAGTACCAATATATAACATGCAAGGGAAGATCTATAAAATGCAAGCCTGATCTATTACGTGCATGGAATAAGCATTGCATACAACTGTTGGAAAGATAGAGATCTGAGATCTGATAGCAGCGCTCCTCTGAATTTGATGCGTGCAATCACAACTGGGTCACATTCCCTCCTGTAAAACTCGTTATACTTTGAAAATGATGCACTTTACCTCTACGATCCCACTGCAGCAATACCGAACCTCAGGATCCACTGCTGGAACCCGCACACACTAACAAATGAATAATATTTGTCCCAAACAGAAATAATCATCGGAATCATATGAAAACTGTCCCAATAGGTGTGCCCTATCTCCTCCTCAAATGGGTTTGAAGGAATAATGCTTCACCCAACTACCTCAAGCCAAGCAACCATTTTTCTCAATGAAACCTCCTCTGTAACCCCGCGTTGTCCAAGTTAACCTATTCTCAAGCTCTAATATGTCCCTGTCTGAACTCTGAACTTGTAAATTTAATGAATCCTTAAGGAAGGATCCAATCTGGTGCTTTGATGCTCAATGAAGAATCTATATGATCCCCCCGATAGAATAGGGTGTGTCTCTCAACACTGAAATCTAACAATGGTGGTGGTTTTCTCCAGAAATCCACAAAACATGAAGAAATCACCTCACTTCTCCTCCGAGGTCTAATTCTCAACTCAAAATCATCAATAATGAGGAATTAGGTCTAATTTTCTCCTTTATACTCCCTCCTCATCTAATTCTTTGTTCACTTTATTAATTAAGTGACTTTTTCGTAAGTTTTGATTTAATAATCACATAAGTCACTTAAAACACTTTTTTCTTCTAATTTCACGTTCACTTTATCAATTAAGTGATTTTTTCCTAAGTTTTATCTCAATACTCATTTAAGTCACTTAGAAACCCCTTTTTCCTCCCCTTTTCTATTGAATGTCACTTCCACTTAGGATTTTGAACGAATGACATTAAATAGAGGTGTCACTCCCTTTATTTCTTGACTATAGTCTATGAGAACATATAGACTACTAAGTCGCTCCCCGTTGGAGTCATCATTGGGAAAGGGACATTACAAGAATTAGAGGGTGGGAGAGAGAGGAAGGTGGAGAGAAGACAAAAATAGTGAGTAGGGTAGAGAGAGAGAGGGGGGGATGTCAGGTGAGCGAGAGAGTGGAAGAGGGAGACAAGGAGAGAGGGGAAGAGGGAGAAAAGAGAGAGGGAGAGGGAGAGGGAGAGAGAGAGGGAGGGAGAGGGGTGGTAGAGAGAGATGTTGTGTTAGTAAGAACGTACATGTGTGCTTTAGGAGAATGCATGCTTTAGGAATGTGCACACTTTCCTAAGGCAAGCACGTGTTCTTTTCATTTCAAATTTTTTTCGGGCCTAAACACGTATTTTTTAGGAACATGTGCACGTGTGCGTTCTTACTTAAGAACGCAGGCGTGTTCATAAAAACTATGAGTTGGCAAGTGGGTGTCGTGGTTCGGTGAGTACTGAGGTTGTAGGATTAAGAACACAAGTGCATTTCCTAGAACACACATGTGTTCTTGCATGTGCATGTTCCTTCGCACCCCATTGCCACTTTTTTGTCCATCAACTTTGTACGAGCACCCACGATTCCTATTACCAGTTCTCTAAATAATGCTCTTAGTATGGGTTTCTTTATACTCATTCTTTTTTAACGCTTGAATGAAATGCTTGCACTCATGATCAAGATGCTCATTGTAAAAAAACATAAGGTCCCTAGTGGCTAGTGTACTAATAACTTCAAGTTTCTATGAGGGATGATGACGGGAATCACCATGGAGGTATTGTTCAATGTGGGTGAATTTTCTGAAGACTTGATGGGATAGGGTCCCATAGGGATTTTTGGTAACCCTCACATATAGAAAGGTGATACTACTATTATCTTGCATCTTCATGGTCAATTGGATATGTTCCAATTGGTTGTTTATATTAAAAACAAACTTAGACAATTCATCTGTGCCATGGGATCAAATAACGTTTGTATGATCAACAAACCTCTTCCAAATATTGGGTTTGAGATGATAGGAGTTGATGGATTTGTTCTCAAAGGCATCCATGAAGATATTAGCTACAATGGGGAAGAGTGGATATCCCATGGCAACTCCACTATTTTGCTCATAAAAATCTCCTCGAAAACTAAAAAAAATGGACCTAAGACAAACTTCTATGAGCTTGCAAGTCTCCAGGTCAGTGACATTCCTTATGGCCTCCATAGCTCCATCAATGGGAATCTTGGTAAACAATGATACTACATCAAAGCTAACTATCAAATCCTTGGGATCAAGAGTAGCGTCTTTGATCATATGCAAAAAGGCACTAGAATATTTAATAAAAGAGTAAATATGACTTACAAGGGGTTTTAAAATACTAACCAAAAACTTAGCTAGTTCATAGGTTGGAGAGCCAACTATGTTAATAATCGATGTAAGAGTCCATTTTTATGGATTTTTGGTGAGCCATGGGGCAACTAGAGGTAAGGCCCATCTTCGTGTGCTCATCAAGGTGAGAATCCTTGATAGCTTTCTTACATTAATGATCTCCTTTTTTAAAGGGTTACTTGATAACATCTTATAACTCCCAACTTAACGTAAGGTGTTCCAACATTTTATTTAATAGTCTTGCATATCCATGACCACATTGGCACCACCTTTGTCTACTTTCAAAATGACAATATTATCATTCTCCCAAGTTTTCTAAGAGCAACCAAATCCTCTTTTTGTTAAATTACTTTTTGGTGGGGGTGAAAGAAACATCTTATCTGATTTCTTCTTTTACGGAATTTGGGAAGGATTTGATCGCATCTTCGATTCTACAAGTAATATCTTTGAAAAGGATAAATCTTGGGGGAAATAAAAAAATATAGGCCTTTGTTTAAAGAGTTCAACACGGCATGTCTACTCGAGAACTTGATTGGTTTATAACGATCTTTTGGTTCTAGCTACATGTGGTGTCAACTTGGTTGCGTATGGCTTCATCGTTGTCACAAACGAATTCATTCTGGCTTTGTATGGTTCCGCCTGGCTACGTATAATTCTGTCCTGCTATTGTTTGGGGTTTGATTGGTTTGATAGTCCCAGCAATTTTTTTACTTGCTTTTTCGTAGTGTCCACATTTGGATGTGGTGCATTAGNAACACGGCATGTCTACTCGAGAACTTGATTGGTTTATAACGATCTTTTGGTTCTAGCTACATGTGGTGTCAACTTGGTTGCGTATGGCTTCATCGTTGTCACAAACGAATTCATGCTGGCTTTGTATGGTTCCGCCTGGCTACGTATAATTCTGTCCTGCTATTGTTTGGGGTTTGATTGGTTTGATAGTCCCAGCAATTTTTTTACTTGCTTTTTCGTAGTGTCCACATTTGGATGTGGTGCATTAGATGCACTGCACAAAGATACTTATAGTGGATTAAATATGTAAATAATAAGATATATAAAAGATTAAATTAGAAAAAAGTTGAGAGTTTATTTATATTATTTATATATTTTTCCACAATATTTATAATTGATTTATATTGTTAATATAAAATCTTTAAAAACATCTTTATTAGCTACTTGAATCACTACTTCGAAATGAAGTAAGAATAATTCTTGAATCACTACTTCTAAATCAAATTAGAGTAACTCTTTCCACTCTTCAAACTTCATTTTAGGTTACTTCTTCCAATCACTTAAACATTCCCATTGAAATATATATATATATATATATAATTAAAATTGATTTGAAATCACCTAGCATTCCCATTTGAACGATTTGACCATTGACTATATATATATATAATTGAAATTAAAATTGATTTGAAATCACCTCGTCATTTCCATTTGACCACTGACAACGATTTGACCAGTGACAAGATATACTAGTTTTAAAAATATTTATTTAACTTTTTAAAATTAAAATTTATTTGAAATATTATTGGACCAAACCCACAAAATAATAAAATTTTTATTAAAAAAACATAAATATGATGTCATTTCAGTTGGCGGGTTCAGAGATATCTTGTGTGCATCATCAGGTAATGGACTCGCCAGGTTGACTATTCAATCGATGTGATTGGTGGAGCTTCTAAACTCTCCACTTCTCACATAATATTTTGGGCCCACAAGAGGTGGCAGTCTTAATATGGTATTCCACGAGTCTTCTCTTCTGTGAAATATTACCATTCTGAGTCCACAGACATAATCATGATTGGGGAGTTGCTCAACATTTTATGATTCTGCTCCTGCGAAATATTACCACTCTGAGTTCATAGACAGAACCATGTCTTTATAGCAGCTCATTATGATTTAAAATGTTGGCATCTTATTTATGCAGTTTCAAAGACTTTTGCTTTACCATTTTAAGCCTTAGAACGCTTTTTCTCCTCCGATTGTAGACACCCATTGAAGGAGCTACTATCATCAAACCCTAATTTATAGCGACCCATGAATACTTGATTGCACCATTATTGACAACGTCGATTTCTTCCAGGCTCTTCTTACTTTCCTTCTCTTCTTTAAATCCTTGCTCTTTGCATTTTGTTTTGTAAGTTTTCTTAGGGTTTTGTACTTCAAACCAAACCTTCGGGATAATCTTCTTGAATTTCAATTGGTTATGGACACTTCATAACTTATGATCAACCCAACAACAGAGGTTAGGTTCAAGTACAATGTTTGGTAGATTGATTTGCTTGTAGTTCTAACTCTGCGGATTTTGGCGTCCTGCTTTTGATTGTTGACAAGCACCTATATATTCCAGGCTCTTTTTACTTTCCTTCTCTTCTTTAAATCCTTGCTTTTTGCAGTTTGTTGCGTAATTTTTCTAAGAAATTTACGGTTTTACTGAAAACCAAACCTTAGTGATAATCCTCTTGAATTTCAATTGGTTATAGACACTTTATAACTGATGATCAGTATAATCAGCGAGGTTAGGTTCAAGTACAATATTTGGTAGATTGATTTGTTTGTAGTTCAAGCTCTGTACGGATTTTGGTGTCTTGCTTTTGATTTAATTCCTATATATATTCTGATACTAGTGTTGATGTATGACTGTGAGATCCATTTGAGGTGTGACTGAAGTGTGTAGACGATTGGGCTACACTTTCCCTCATTGAAGCACATGGCACTTGCCGAAAAAAACATTCACCACCCGTTTCCTAAGGATGATAGCCTCAGGAGTCCCAGTTTTGAATCTTTTGGACACTTCTGACCCACCAATATGAACAGTGAGAATTGAAGCATGTTGTATTTGTGAATGCGGAAATACAAATATCACATAAGACAATCAATAAAATGTAGACAAGAAACACAACAATTTACATGGTTCACCCAAACGTTGGGATACTTCCACCAAGCAGAGGTATCAATTGTCTTATTATTCAGATCTAGGAGATTACAACAACTCACTCACTCATGCTCCTCTGATTACACCATTTCCTCAATTCCCCTTACATCAATAATGAACAGAATTATATTAGTTACATAACTAATTCTAAATTTGTGCATTCATACCAAATTGGCATATTTGGTTGAACAAACTACCACAAAAAAAGGCTCCACTAAATCTGCTCATATCTACTAAATTTGGGAAATTCGTTGGCATATTCAACAATCTCCACCTTGACAACAATTAACCTAATACCTTGCTCCTTCTTTTGTTCATCACCTTTTCTACAAGCCAAGAGAAGCTAAGCACCATCGCAGCTTCTCTAACAGTACTGGTTTTGTGAACATGTCTACGCAATTTTCTTTGGTATGCAATTTCTCAAGAGAGACTCCACCTTCATCGATGACATGTCTTACAAAATGGTACTTGATAGGTATATGTTTTGTTTTACTGTGATAGGATGGATTCTTAGCCAAGTGAATAGCACTCTGACTATCGGAAAGTAACTTTACTTTGTCCTGCATCCTTCCAAACTCACAAAACAAACCTTTCAACCAAACTGCCTCTTTACAAGCATGTGAAGTAGCTCCATATTCTGCTTCTGTAGTGGATAAAGAAACAATGTTCTGTATCTTTGAAATCCAATTAATAGCTCCACCTGCAAGAGTAAATACATAACCTGAAGTCGACCTTCTCTTTTCCAGATCACCTGCAAAATCAGAATCAACATATCCATAGACTAACTCACGACCATTGTTAAAGGTGATACAATAATCACTTGTGCCCCTCAGATATTGGAACACCCATTTCACTGATGCCCAATGCTCTTTACCTAGATTTTCCATATACCTGCTGACAACCTCAACTGCATGTGAAATTTCTGGCCTTGTACTAACCATTGCATACATTAGACTTCCTACTACATTAGCATATGATATTCGAGACATATATTCCTTTTCTTCTTTTGTACTAGGAAATAAACTTGAAGACAGGTTAAAATGGGAAGCCAAAGGGACTAAAACTGGTTTCACATCGTTCATACCAAACCTCAAAAGTATCTTCTCAACATACTTCTGTTGTGACAACCAAATCTTACCATTCCTCCTGTCTCTAAATATCTCCATGCCCAAAATCTGCCTTACTGCTCCTAGATCTTTCATATCGAACGTCCCAGCCATCTGAGCCTTTAACCTGTTGATCTCAGTTATGATTTTGCTTGCTAAAATCATATCATCAACATACAATACTAAGATAATGAATATGCCATTATTCAATTTATTAAAGTAGACACAATGATCATACTCACTCCTTGTATAATTATGGCTCACCATGAAAGAGTCAAATTTCTTGTACCATTGTCTGGGCGACTGGCTCAGACCATACAATGATTTCTTGAACCTGCAAACAAATTTCTTGCTACGTTTCTAAACCAACCCTTCTAGTTGTTCCATGTAAATTTCTTCATCCAAATCTCCATGTAAGAAAACAGTCTTAACATCTAGTTGCTCCAACTTCAAATCAAGCAATGCAACTGATGCTAACATAATTCGAATTGAAACAGTCTTTACAATTGGTGAAAAAATCTCATGAAATTCAATACCTTCTTTCTGAGAATATACTTTCGCAACCAGCCTTGCTTTGTACCTTTCCACCTTATCATCAACACCCTTCTTCAGCTTGTAGACCCACTTGCAACCTACAGTTTTTCTGTCTCTTGGAAGTTCTACCAAGTCCCATGTGGAATTCCTCTCTAATGCCTTCATTTAATCCTTCATCTCTTCTTTCCATTTATCACTGTTCGAACCCTTCACAACTTCCTAATCGAATGAAGGTTCATCATCACTGGTACTTAAAAAAACTGATGAAACAAAATCATCATACCTTCTTGGAGGATTTCTGACCCGTGTAGACCTCCTTAGGGAAGTTTGTGGCTCATCCACAATCTGTTGACGGTCATCGTCAACCATGTATTCCTCTGTTGTAGGAGACTCTTCATGAACATCTTCTGAAACTTGTTCATGTTCACCTTCATTGGTTTCAAACTGAATTTGTTGATACTTTGGTGTTTCTTCCTATTTCATTTGAACATCTACATTTGATTTGATGAGCGATGATTCATCAAATATTACATCTCTGTTAATGGTGATCTTGTGGGCAGTAGGATCCCACAACCTATACCCCTTAATACCATCACCATATCCAATAAAGATAAGCCTTTTTTATTTTGGATCTAATTTAGAACGTTGATGTTTCGGAATTAGAGCATAGGCATCACAACCAAAAACTTTAAGATTAGAATAATTACAATGGTTACCTGTCCATACCTCCTCATGAATTTTGCATTATGTTGATGTTGATGGTGATCGATTCACCAGATAACATGTTGTAGTTACTGCTTCTACCCATATTTCCTGCTGCAAATTGGCATTACTAAGCATACTCCTTGCTCTGTCTAGAAGAGTCTTGTTCATGCATTCAACAACTCCATTTTGCTGAGGAGTATAGGTAGTGGTTTTATGCCTATCGATCCCAAATTCCTTGCAATAATTCTCAAACTCCATTGACGTAAATTCACCACCATCATCAATTCTTAAACATTTAATGGATCTACCAGTGCTCTTTTCCACTAAAGCTCTAAACTGCTTGAAAAATGTAAATACATCAGCCTTACTCTTTAACATATACATCCACACCTTCCTAGAAAAATCATCTATAAAAGTTACAAAATATGATGATCCTCCATATGAAATAGTAGGGGATGGTCCCCAAATATTAGAATGGATATAATCAAAGATTCCTTCACTGGTGTGTCTTCCGGTTTTAAATCTCTGCCTATTTAGTTTTCCATAAATACAGTGCTTGCAGAAACATAACCTTAAATACTTTAGACTAGGAAGTAACTTGCGATCAGTTAATACCTTTAATCCTTGTTCTCTCATATGACCCAACCGTTGATGTCACAGACAAACAAAATCACTGTCGTTCTCATTTACCATTGTCGCATGATCTGATTTAGTCCTCCCTTCTAACAGAAACAGGTTACCAACCTTCTTTTCTTTCATAACTAGTAGAATTCCTTTGTAGACCTTCATAACTCCACTTTGAACAATACTCTTGTAATCTCCTGTGTCTAAGACTCCCAAATAGATTAGGTTCTTCCTAAGATCAGGTACATGTCTTACATCAGTTAGTATTTTAATAGTTCCATCAAACATCTTAATTCAAATGCTACCAATTCCCACAACTTTAGATGAAATATCATTTCCCATGTAAACTACTCCGTCATCAATAGATTGGTAAGTAATAAACCAATGTCTATGAAGACACATGTGGTTTGAAGCACCATAAACTAATAGCCATTGTTGATCATGATGTGAACCAATACTAATTGATAAAACTTCATCAACCATACCTGAACTTGTTGTTGAACCTGTTTCAGTTGTGTTTTCTTCCTTCGTCTCTTTTGGAGGGTCTTCTTTGGAGGCTTGTTGTCGCTTCCAACAGTCCTTCTTCAAGTGTCCAAATTTGCCACAAACCAGCACTTCAACTTGCTCTTTCTGCCCTTCGACTTTGACCGAGAGAAATCCCTCTGACCATGCCCTCTTTCTTTAGGTCTTCCTCTGATCACCATCGCCTCAGATGTAGAGGTTTCTAGATTGGATTTCTTCCTTGTTTCCTCAGACAGTAAAGCTCCAACAGTATCATCAAACTCAATACTTTATGTTGAACTGAAACTAATAGAGGTAACAAATTGATCCCATGACGCGGGCAAAGAATACATTAATGTAATTGCCTTGGGTGAAATCATGAAGATGGGTTACACTTTTGCTTGTTTTATGAGAAAAAAAACTGTATTTTCACAAGTTATTCAACTTCCGACATATAAAAGTATTTTTTTTATTTAGAATTTCACTTTACAGTAAAAACAAAACTTGTGAAGAATTGTGTTAGCTTTCCAATGACTATTTTTCAATTTTTTTTTATCACGATTTGATATGTCAATTTGACAATTGTTTAACAGTATGCTTCTTAAACATGAAATGAATGATTATGAGTTACTTATTTCTACAACAATGTATATATTATTAAACTTATGTTTTGAAGAAAAAAAATATACTGCAACAATCTACAGAGACTCTATTTTATTATGAGTATTATTTTGAATTTAACGGATGAATATTATAATTTCTAGAATTTTTTGAAGTTGACCAAGCTGAAAACGTTGCAGAGTGTAACATCCCACTCTGGCGCACTAAGAAAACTTATTCTTTGAGGACACTTGCTCGCAAGTGATCTGGATTGTTATGATGTTAAAACATTTATCCTTGATTATGATGTGTTATGATAGATGACATGATGTTTTACTGCTTTGACGTAGACATGTGCTATTGACTCAGTTTTATTGAGTGTGCAGGGTTTTGGACCTTAAGGATGTAGAGGCATTAGTGGAACCCCTTGGACTCCGGATTGAGTCAGGGAGTGTGCTATTTGGGTTGATTTATTTACTATGATATTTCATTGATTTGATGATACGATGTTGACATGTTCTGACATGATTGTCGATGATGCAGGTTGACGATAGCTTGCCGAACAGACTCACATATGGAGTAAAGGAGCTACACATGATTTCTAGATAGGTTGAGGGAGAGGTGTGGACAGTAGCCCTGCCACAACCTACTAGCACTCCCGTCGTGGCTCAAACTGTAGGTTAACTATTACCTAGTTCGAGAGGATCCATTATGTCATGAGGGCAGACTGCGACAGTCGCTCACGATGATTATAAGGGGCACGCAATAAGGCAAGGGCTTTATTCCTTAGATCCCTTAGTCTCCCACAAGTTCACCTGGCAGAGTGTTGACTCCAGGGGTTATAGATGTCTACCAATCAGTCAAGTTGGCGAGTGGCACCCTTGGAGCACGTGGTGCATCCTGAAGGGCATGTCACGCAAAAGAAACACGAGAAGCGAGTGGCACCTTTGGAGCACGTGGTGCATCCTGAAGGGCACGTCGTGCAAAAGAAACAAATGAGGCGAGTGGCACCCTTGGAGCACATAGTGTGTCCTGAAGGGCACATCGCGTTGATGATGATGAAGAAACAAACATAGATGGCCCTAAGACATTAACGCCTTAAGAAATCCTTAAAACAAATTCCCTAACCAAGTGTCGCCCAATTCAGAATTTGAATCCTAAGTCAAAAAAAATTTCTAGGGTAAAAATTTAGTCTAACCTTAAGAAAAGACCCTAGAATAAAAATAAAAATTTAAACAAAAACCCACTTAAGTAATAGTTTAGTCTTCATAAAATTCTTGGGGTAAATAAAGAGAGTAAGAATTTAATTAAAACTAATGGATTTAAAAATTTGCAAAGAAGAAATTATTTCTTAACATGTGAAAGTACAAAAGATATTAAATAAGTAATAAAAGGGAAAGATTTAATAGCGCAACTGCCATTTTGGGTTTAGTAAAAAGGGGAAAGAAGGAAATAGTAAGAATTAGGAAACTAAGTAATGGAGAAAACTTAATAAAGGAAAGATGGGAACTTATGGTAAAAAGCAAGGTCAACATAGGAAGGAATCTACAATTAAGAACCTGCTAATCTGAGCTAAATTAGTAACATCTTTTTTTAGGAAAGTATTTAAAACATGTAAGGGGATCTAGGAACACCTAGGAGTAAATTTAGGAGCGACTCTAGGTGGGTGAGGGATTTGAGACAATTAATAAATTTAAAAGGAATATTTATTGCAGAAAAGAGGGGGATGGATGACACTTGTGCGATGGAGAATATTTAAAATATTTTATTGAAACTTAATTTAAAATGTGAATTAGGAAAGCTGGTGGGTCTCAAAACTCTATAAAAGAAAAGGGGAGAGGAGGAAGAAGGGGGATCGGCTGAAAGTATAACGTTACGTTGCTGGATTGTGACTTGACTGATTACTTGTGGGGAGTTGGGATTTTTCTAGCTCGGATAGGAGTGGTAGCTCGGCCTTGCAAGGCGAGCTGGGAAGCTAGACATACCATATGGATAGTGTGTGGCCCCTTTGCAGCTCGGGGGGCTAAGGAGGGAGTAGAGTACCCCTAGAAATTGGCTGGAAGGTACCGGTGTAGTCTCGACGGTCGGCGAGCGGGAGCGGCACGGAGCAGGAGCGAGCGGCACGGAGCACGTGGTCATAATTCAAGGTGGGAGTTAAGGCAACGGTATGTTATTTTTATTTGTAGAATAGAATGCAATAGTAAACTATGCTTGATCTGTATTTGGATTGAAAATGGATGATTTCTGTCCTGAGCCCCTGCCCACTCGGCAATTGCCTAAAGTTATGGGGTCAACTTCCTGGATGGGTTTTACTGTCTCGTGTTGGGATCCTTAAGTCTTTGTGTTACTCTTCGTGGCTACGTAATCATGGATGTGACATCTTCGCTGGTAAATTATTAATGTGTTGTCATCGTGGTATCCTCTATAAAAGAAAACATTAGTGAACCAGGATAGCCACTTCCCTAAGCATTGAATTCCTTCTGTTGAATGGCGATTTATATTTAATGATTTTTGCATATTTCTGGCGAGGTGCTTCGCTGGTGTGGCAACGATTTTTTTTTTTTAATTTGGCAATTTCAAAGTTTTTGAGTTCAACAACACTTCTTTACTTGTCCTTCGAACCACGAATTGATGTTCATACTCCCTTAGCGAAAGGTAGTCTAAAGTTATTTGTCCATGGTTTCGCTGATTGATGATGCCCCCTTGATTTGGTTAAATGATAACCTACCCATCAGTGAGCCGTGCACGGTCGAATCTGGTGAATATTGTTCGTCCCCTCTCCTCTGCGAACTGTAATAGTTGTGGTCTGCCCTTCCCTTCCCTTCCACAACCAGGTACCCACCGTGCGACCTTGCCTCTGCTCAGTCACCTGATGTAATCAACCACAGTCATTCCTCTGCCTTTCACATTTTTTTTCTCAGCTGTAGTCAATCCTCCACCCATTCGCGTTTTTCAACAGCGATGTAATCCGTCCTCTTCAAACTGGAACAATGTAACAACCATCTCATTATTACCCCCATTTATTATGAACACGTTGACATATCAATCTCCTCTGCGATTGCACTATGGGAAACCTACCTCTGTGTTTCTTGGGGCCACCGATCTCTGCCCTTTTCCCTTAATTACATGTTGGCTGTGATCTGATCGCTGCACACAGACGGTGACAGGGCCACATTCATGGTTGTTCGTGGGTGGTGTTGACTGTGTGTGAGTCGTGCCCTAGGCAGTTGTGCTGGCTGTGTGTTTAAAACTTCCAATTAAGTGTATGCCTGGACTTTATCCTTAGTTAGTGAAGAGTAAAAACAACAGACTTTCCAACAGAAGAGAAAAACGTTATGTTACCTCCCTGGAATTTATGATTATTCAGTCACATTCTGTAGTTAATATTATTATTTATTGATGCGAGAATGATGGTGAGCTGTATGCAGTTAGAGCGTTGTGATATTGATTTATGTAATCCTTAAATGTTCTGTCACCATTGAGGTTTATTTTAAAAGAAATCCGAGGCTATTTATTTTAATGCCAGAATGGTAGTGAGCGGTAGTAGTTAGAGTAATTGTTTTTTAATAAATTGGGAAGATTTGTAGCAAGAAGTCGGACTGACACAATAATTGATGTCAGATTTGGCGGCCTTAGTTACAGCGTTTCTAAATTATTACTGGAATTGGAAGGAGCTTTAAATTATGTCTTTAAGCCACAACCGTTGATCCTCCGGCACCACTGCTACCTGTCGGTTGTCCTTACATTGTAAAATGAATACCTATATTTGTCTCACATGAACCTCTCTTCTCTTGTCTAATTGGAGAAACTTTCTGTTTTATTGCCCTTTCAATTATGTTCATAACCAGGCTTTTGTTGTCCATATTATTGCCTACAGTTTACCGATGTCTCATTAAATATTTTAAAAATATGTGCATTAGCCCAGTGGTACTCTACAAGAGTTTCTCTTATTCAAGGTTGTTATAATTAAATATTCAGAGATTGTTATTAACAGACTCTTTTTAAGATTGTTACAAACAAATATTCTGAGATTGTTGATTAGAGATTATCACTTCCATTCTCCTTAAATATTCCAGATTGAGATTAACGAACCTCCGAGGTCATTACAAATAACCAGTTGTAAACAATCCCAATTTATAAACAACTACATTTTACTTAGTATGGCCTATATGTTTTCAGCGTATTTATCTTAACTTGGTCAGAAATTTTATGTTCAATTAGTCTCTCTAATCTTTTTCATTTTATGAGGCAAGTTGTTTTTATTGTAGTCTCTTGTGTAGTTGGTTGACTAACTTGAAGTGTCTTCTTATTAATTTTTCTCTTGACAATGCCATTATTACCAATGACCCACTAAGACCAATTTAGATTTTACTATAATGTTATTATGTACCTTAGACATGCAAGGTTGGGCTTGCTTGGGAGGTCAGCATTGACTCAGTTAATTGCCTTACTGATTTTGGCTATCATTGTCTTGTAAGGAGATTCTTTTTGCAAAGTGATGTTAATTTATTGCATTTAGGTGGTGATGTACTTATCCACTTCTTGTTTCCTTTTATATTTAGTCTTTATATCTTTTATAATTATAACCTAATGTCAGGCCAAGATGTATGGTGGTCGATATTTATTGGTAAGTCCTTTTTAAAAAGAGATACTGTTGATATCATCGTGGGATTGTGGTTAATGTTGTCAATTGTTAACGTGTAAAGATGCAATATCTTTAAACTAAGTACATTTGGTCATTTAATCATTTGGTAGTAGGGAATTGAAATTATTGATTTTTCTTTATCTTTAGGTTTAGATTTGGCAACTTGTGAACTAATTACAGGGAATATCGGATTGGTAATTGATGCTAATGAGTCGTGGATAATGCCTTGTTCTAATGATGGTTGGTTGTTGTCAGAGTTCTTTTGGATTGCGCTTTCCGTAGTGGTCGTGGTTTTCCTTAAGTATTATTGTACTTGGTTGTAATCATTCGATTGCTTGGTCTGCTTGTGTCGGGCAGGATGTAGACACCTCCATGTTCCTCAAAACAGTCGCCATCCCTGAGACCTTAAATGGTTAAAATTGATGGGAACCTGGGCTTGAGCGTTTCTTATGTGTCTTGGAGATCCTAACCATTGCAAGGTAGGATGGATGGGAAGTCAGTTTTTGGTCGATTGATGGTTGTTTAATACTTGCAGTACTGGTTGTGCGCCTTATGTCATCTTGTTGTGTTCATCGTTGTTGCGTCTTGTTAGTCGTCAGGTGGAAACGTAGAGTCGAATGTGTTTGTTTCCCTTGTACATGCGCGCACACACTTTAAAAAAAAAAAAATCACTTGTTGTAAGAGGTTGTTGTCATGACGAACGGGAGGTACGTTACACAGAGTTTAAAAACATGTTTTTCTACACCTTGTATCTATCTTAATTTTTACTTAAAACTAAAATTTAAATATACCCTTTGAAAAGAAAAGTTTAAGGATTATGAATATATTTTTTTCAAATTTTTTCACTGTATATTTTTTGAGATACCGATATTTCATTTCACCGAATCATAATGTCTATTGAAAATATTATCTAGTGAGTTTTTTTTTAAATTAAATAAAATTAAATAAAAATAAAGAAAATTAAAACAAATTAAACGAATTGAAAGTAGATTCAATTTTGGAAATGCTGGTGTCATTTTCGAAACCAAATTCTCAATGTTTGTAGGAGTCCGCAACCTCTTAAGTTTAGTTATGCTTGGGGCATTTCTCTGGTTTTGGTTTTCAGTTGCAATTTCATTTTTTGGCCGAAAATATATTTCGGCTAAAAAATTAATTTTTCAGCCGAAAGGATAAAATCTAACGGAATCCGTCAAACTAAACAATTTCCAGCTCTTTTGGTCGAAAAACTAATTCTTTCAGCCGAAAGACTGTCAGACGAATTCCAACCGTCGGAAAATATGAAATGACATGTCGTATAGGTTTTTTTCGCGCCAAATTGTATAAACAGGATTGCAACCGAACAAATTTAACACGATCCATCAAATGAACAAAAAGATATGAGCTCGAGGATAAGGATTCAAAGCATTTCTATTACTGATTGCCGCTATATTCTTTTCTTTTTTTCTTTATTCCCTCTGTTCCATAGGCTTAATCAGAGGATCGATATCGATACATAGTGGTTTTTTAAAACACATAAACAAAGTTTTGAATCATCTTTTTGGTTTTTGTTGAATAAGGTAAATGATGTTTGTTCAAGTTTTTATTGGAATAACAATTTATGGGTTGAAAGATAAATGTTGAGCATTTTTTCAAGGTGAAGTCTTTGT
>JASDQU010105318.1:165405-184580 GCA_032191745.1 Picea mariana
ATCTTTAGGAGATACATAGATTTGAACTTCTAAGGAGTAGGAATCGTGATCGGTGTAGGTCAATCTATAGGAAACTTCTACATACAATATTTAGAAAACACAAGAGTGAGAGACATAGAGAGAAAGAACATTTGAGGAAAAATGAACTCCTTTAGCTTTTAATTTCTTGTTATATATATATTACAAATACTTCAATTAGATTTGACCGAGTCACACATTAAGACCCATTTATTTAATTCTTAAGCTCACCACTACATTAAGACCCATTTA
Organism: Picea mariana; assembly: GCA_032191745.1. Lineage (NCBI taxonomy): Eukaryota > Viridiplantae > Streptophyta > Pinopsida > Pinales > Pinaceae > Picea > Picea mariana. Next base: position 165,676 of record JASDQU010105318.1, read on the forward strand.
TTTCATAAAAAAATATAAAGGTAAACATTAAGCATCTTGCTAAGGGAAAAGACCCTTTATCCTCATAGTTTAATATTGGAATGGTTAAATGGGGAGGCCCTTTTTTCATGTACTTCTCAAGGATATATATTCAATCAATTCATATTTCATAAGTATCCTATATAATGGTAAGGTAGCAAAGTGATACATGTTCACATTTAGATGGTGATATAAATAAGGTAAAAATTTACATAATTAATTATTTGGCATAAACATAAGAAAACAATAAGCATAAGCATCTTTATAAAAAAAACTGACTTTATAAAAACTAACTTTATAAAAAATTTCTTATTAACTAAACCAAAAACAACTTTAAACACAAAAATATAAAAAATAATAAATTTTTCATTCGAGTGGTTTGATTGAAAAAAAGTAATAATTAAATTTTATATAAAAGGAAAATGAAGAAATAAATTCCATGGCGGTTAAACTAATGGAAGATACAGTAATAATGATTGACATGGAAACATTTAATGACTCGTGAATTATGTCATAACAATCTCTTAAAACTTTAATTTATTTTTTATTTAAAAAAGTTAAAATAGCAACAATAACTATAAGCAAAAGTAGGTGAAAGAAAAACTAAATTGCATGTGTTATAATAGCTAGAAATAAACTGTAATAGTGATTAACATGATAGCATATAAATCGTATCCATGTAAAAAAGTATAACTTTTATTCTTTCTAATTTCTGAAATAAAATTAAAAACAAATACCATTTAAAATGCCAAGAAATGGGTTATCTGTTTAAGGAACTAAAATGCATAGCATAGGCTGGTTAAGCAAATCATATATGCGATTAGTTGAGGAATGAGTTAATATCAAGTTAAAATCAAGTTACAATCAATTATTAGATGTGCATGGTTATATACAATTATTAATTTCTCAATTCATTGAAGGGAGAAAAGATTGAGTAAGGTAAACAACAATCAGGTTGCCTTGATCCAAATATTCTAAAGTTTAATAAACATTAGGAAATAACAATAGTTTGAAATCATTAAAAAAAACATATCTCTATAAATTAAATAAGTTTCATACGGTACGACAGAGGCGAATGGTTACCAAGTGGAAGAAGGATAGATAAAGCTAGGAGAGATATCAACGATTTTAAATCCTAGAGCTATAATTAAATTTTACAGAGATTAAGATAAATCCTAGAGTTGTAATTAAATTTTACAGAGATCAATTTGGGAGCTTGTAAATTCATTTAGCAACGATTTTTGTGAAAGGATGCAATCCGGCATGTAACTTCATTGCTAGCAATCCAAATATTTTCTAAGTCATATATTAAATTTGAAATGTTCAAAAACAAATAATTTCCTAAAGTCATGGTTCCAATTTCCAAATTTGGCAGTGATTTTTTTTTATTTTTGGATATAAACCAACAGTTGACGGTGAACAAATGAATCTCTGAAAATCAGGGTTTGTGAAATTTATTGGCCGCAAAAGAAATTTCAAAGATCTAGATTGTGATTTAGTGTGATTTATTTGGAAGTACATGAAGCATAGATGTCGCTACTCCAGATGGCGTTAAAAAATGTTAATAAGTAATATTTAAACACCTACAGGGATGGGGGAGGGATCATCTCCAACAGGGACGGGGGAGGGATCATTGCCGGATAGTATAAGACCTCTTTCCGGTTCGGCAGAGCCATCGTTGAGGTTACAGGGTCGACAGAGCCATTGGTTTTGGGGGTTGACTTTATGGGTAGGACCAAAGGGGCGGTTTTAGATGACCAGGGTTAGAATAGGCTGAGAATAGCTACGGTAATAAACAATTAAAACAGTCCAAACACATACATTTTAAACACATTCACATTTAAAACAAAAACTTTAAACATACAGGAAACTTAATAATCCCCGATGCTCATGACCTCTCGACGACCCCTGCGACCTCCACCTCACATCCGCTGCGCTCGCGACCTCCCGGCGACCTCCGCCTCACGTCCGTGCACTCAGTGACCTCACGACAACAATTACACAGAGCTCTCACAGAGACGAATACGCCAACAAATTTGCGCTCGCAACCACGAATACACAGAGCTCTCACAGAGGCGAATACGCCAACAAATTTGCGCTCCCGACCACGAATACACAGAGCTCTCACAGAGGCGAATACGCCAACAAATTTTTGTAAACATTGCAAATTCGATGTGTGGCTAATATATAAACCATCCTTTGGCCGAAAGATAGTTCGGCCGAAACATTGTTCAGCCGAAAAATAAGATAGTTCGACTAAACTATGTTTCGACCGAAAACGTATTACCAGAAATAAAATATCCGACCAACCAAATTTCTACATGCAAATCAAGGGGGCGGTTATTGCATCGTTTGATTTGACGTTTATTTTTTCGGCCGAAAATAATAGCTTTCGGTCGAAAAATATTTTTAGTTCGGCCGAAAAAAAAAATTTCGAAATTTTGGAGACCTGATTGTCACGAAAGTGTAACCCACCTTCGTGATTCCACCCCCTTATCTTCAGATTCGAATTTCACTCCCATGCTAGTCAACTAAACTAAGAGAGTATTAAAAGTATTCAAATGATCATCTATCTTCATACTTTCCTTCATGCGCAAACTGTAAAATTGTCTTTTCAGAAAGATCTTGTTCGTCAATGATTTTTTCATGTACAGGCTTTCCAACTTCGTCCACAAACCTGTTGTTGTCTTCTCCGAGACAATATTGAACTAAACATCGTCGACCAAACATAGGCGTATGGCACTCAATGCTCTCGCATCCATCTCATCCCAGTCTTCATCCATTATGGATACGGGTTGTTTTGTGTTTCCCAAAAGCACCTTCACCATGCCTTGTTGCATGAGTAGATCATGCATCTTATCCTTCCAAATCTCGAAATTGTTCTTTTCATTAAACTTCTCAATTTCAAATTTAACACTCTGCATCTTTTTCATTAAAGTAAACATAAAAACAAACACCATTGCTTGTAATAACCAAGGCCCTTTCAAAAAATATGTGAAGAAATAATGATAAAAAAATTTAATCAAAAAACTTTTTAATTAATACATAAAAAAGAAAGACCACCTCAAATATATTATATGAAGCATTCACCCTTTAATATAATATCATATAATATAAATCCACCTTTTCTTAAGTCCTCCACCCTTAAAAATTTAATGCCTTAAAATATTAAAAAAAACGTAGACCATACTATAAATTAGTTTCACTCCATAAAAAAAACACACAAGGTAATTTAAGGAGATCGACGCTCCCATTCATCAGTTAAAAATAATTTAAGGAGATCGACGCTCCCATCCAATAGTTAGAGCAGCGCTGGTTTTGGGGCTTCCTTAGGTAAGAATGAGCTGGGTAGATGTCTTGTGGTCAAGTGTAGCCCAGGAAGGCACTTTTATTAGCATGCTCCTGCGAGCAGTGGAGTAGGGTCACAGTATCTTAGCCAGGATATCAGGTTTACATTTAAGCTTATATTAGCTTATCTTGTCGAACAACTGCCGGATGAATGGGGGGCTTTCTTAGGGTTCATCAGAGCAACCAGATTTTAAATTGGATCATATCCCGCCACTCTGGCTGCTACCTATATTTCCTCTGGCTGTGAAACATAGGTTTCACTAGAGGAGCCCGCAGCATCATCGAAAGCTAGACAACTTCCTCTAGTTTGGTACAGATCAAACCGATTGAATACTACATAATGAAGACTCTAATAGAAATTAGAATACTTATAGTATATACTAATAATATAGACTAAAACGACGCTCCCCTCCAGCAGAAACCCAAGCGTTGATGCAAAAAATCAGCGCTTGCGAATGAGGAAACACAAATATCACATAAGACAATCAATAAAACACAGATAAGAAAAACAACAATTTAAGTGGTTCACCTAAACATTGGGCTATGTCCATCAAGTAGTATCAGTTGTCTTATTATTCAGATCAAGGAGATTACAGCAGCTCACTCACTCACGCTCCTCTGATTATACCATTTCCTCAAGTCCCCTTTATTCCTCTATGGGCTTACATCAATAATAAACAGAATTAGATTAGTTACATAACTAATTCTAAACTTGTGTCTTCATACTAAATTGACAGATTTAGTTCAACAAACTACCACATAAAAAGACTCCACTAAATCTGCTCATATCTACTAAATTTGGAAAATTAGTTGACATATTCAACAAAGCAGTGCCCATTTCCAAGCCCTCTACTGACCACTTTACTTGCCTGGAATCCTATGCTTATCCATTGTATTAGCACCCAGTGGTGCCAAGTTGTTGTCATAAAAATAATCTTTGGAAAAAATGCCAAAGAGGGTCATGTTCAATTATATTGGAGATGCATATTGTTGTGGACATGGCATTGCACAGTGTGTTGTTTGGTTGTGACCTAGCTTCTACTTTTTTTTTTTGGTTGTCTTCCATTCACAAAGCGCCCTCTAAGTTTGGGGGTGAGGTTTATTCACCATTTTCTCAATGCCGATAGTTAGGAGCTCATCTGCGTTGATTAAATTTTCATGATTACATGTCCTGTAATCAGACAATTAGCTTGGAGGAAGGACACTGGCCTGGCCCTTTTCTTCTTATATTACATCATTTGTTGTGGGACTAAAGAACATCATGAATAGATCAAGGTGAACATGAAAGCGAAATCAGGATTTGAAATTGAGGTCAAGGCATTATGATAGAAAAAAAACCATGTTGTTAACCAGCCAAAATGTTGCATTAGACAACTTTATCATTGTTGAAGATGATGATGATGTTCAACTGTGAGAATATTCGGTCATGATGAAGTTCAGCCACCATCTTCAACAATTTTTTGTATAAGTATTTTTCTGTTATGATCCAGTTCCATCTCTTTGGTCCAAGTAAAGTGAGTTTTTGATTGGAAAGGAAAAGCAAACCCACCCTCCCTTATGTCCAAGAGAAAGAGGCGTACCTGACCTTAGCAAGTCATAGGTAGGTAGGTTTTTGGTGATATCACGTATGATAGGCGTCGTTGAGCGAAGAACCCTTCCTTAATCGATCGTCGTAGTTTCTTTATTGCAAAAATGTTCTCCTGATAGTGCTAGATAGTGATCACTATTTTGCAATAGTGTGTTTATTTCATAACATACTCATTTGACATGTTGGACATCTCTTCATCCTTGATTGAAAATTGGGATGTAGTATTTTCTGTCCACGTAAATGTTATCAAGTTTATAGTGGATGCTACAAGCATAAAGGTGTTCTTTTATAAGTTTTCAAATGTTCACTGGTACAGAAGATATTGGGCTTTTTGGTTCACTATAAAAACCTGTAGTTTTAATATTCTTGTAATTATGTGCATGAGAATTGTCCAAGTTACAGACTTAAAGATATGGATTAAAAATGGCATATATGATGTGTTTAATGGAGAATAAGAATGCATACTTATCAATAAAGCTTCTAAGTAAATAGTCTTCGGGGACAGTTCAATTAGCAAGTGTCGTATAAGGTTTCTAGTTCAAATTCTTCGATTTACCCATACTTACATAGAAGGCATTCATATGGTACCCGGACTTTCCCCGATTTACAGGTGCCTTCGAAAGGGGCATATATATAGCACCTGGTATGGCTGGAGGTTATTACACTGAGACTAGCCCAGTTGCTGCCAGTTAAAAAAAAAAAAATGCATGTCTATCTTGTGTTGTGGAAGCTAAATAGGCATGTACCTGCTGTCTGTCAGGGAAAAACAATAACTGGTTTTATATGAAGGTTTCAGAAACCCATGCCTTCAATAATGGTTTTGTTGTAAATTGCTCGGTTTTGTTGTAAATTGCTTGCATCTTGTGATCTTCTGAGTTTTTGGATTGGAATTGGAATTGATCACTGTAGTTAAATGAATGATGAATTCATTATGGTATTACAGGATGCCCTTTTATTCAGTTTAAATCAAACGTTGTTTATCCAAAAATCTTGATGGTCTTAATAGCCCACAAAGATTGTAAATGAATGTAAAACTAGCACAACCACAAATTCGTGGCTCGTGAATTTCGAAAGGACAGTTTACAAAAAGGTGTCTTGCAAAACTTGAATTGGGAAAGAGAAACGGACCAGAGGTGGACGGAAGGAGGTAGTGTGTCCAGAACGTAGCTGGTGAAGCCACCATAGTAAATTTTAAATATGACTAAGTAAAAGTAAAAAAATAAACATGTAAACTGATGTCTTTATAATAATGAGGAAGTTAGTGGTTCAAATTACAACCATTGATTTATTGAGACTACTAAAAATATTCCATCAATATTTAATCTTGTCCATACAAAACTAATTAAACACTAAAAACTTATTAAATGTACCCATGATCAATAAACATATGCCTTTAAAATCTAGACAAATAATTATAATTTGATTAGCATTTTGTTGTTAATAGCATTTGTATAAAGGCAAAATACATTTCTTTATATTTTCAATTATCTAAACCGCAGATACTAAGGTACGAGCATCCCCTTTATATTTTTATATTATCACTATTTATGTCGTCTTCCCGTTGGTTAATGAGAAAAAGTTCTTTTGCTGATGTTGTTCCAGTGTTCGGAATCCTGATCATTAAAATTCCAATTATCATTATCTAACCATCTACTTTCTTAATTTGAATTTTTCCAAATAGTTCATATTTGAAGGATGCAGGGGAGTGTTTCAAAAAACAATGTGTTTCAGCAAATAATAAAAAGTTATAACTTATAGTTTCAGAAAAAAACAGAGTTATAATAGAAATAGAGGAATTATAACAATACATTTAAAAAAATTCTGTACTAAAAACTTAATAAGTCTAATTAATATTTTCTAAAATATTAATGATTCATTACCTCTTTGATATAATCAGTTAAAAAATAGTGATAATTCTTCAATCATTAAATGAATAGGTTGTCAAAACTGTGACAATTAATTTCTGGGCGGTGGTAACTCTTCCAAATGTGATCGACTGACCTAAACCTTCTTTTGAAATGGAATGATTAATTTTCTTAGCATATTTAAAGGGAATATTTGAAGAAAGCAGCATGCATTCTCCGGGCAATTTTGAAGTGCAATGATTAATTTTCTTACCATATTTAAAGGGAATATTTGAAGAAAGAAGCATGCATTCTCCGGGCAATAGAGGTTACTTTTGTACAACGAAATTTAATACGTATACGCAGTTATTGAATGTTACGCATTTACTATACATCTTTTACTGAGTTTTCAAAAAGCATGTGTAACAATAAACAAACTTTAACAACTGTAAATTGATACTTTTCACAGTTAGTTACATAGGTCGTAGTTCGTATTTCAACAAATTGTTTAATGTGTACGTCGACAAACCATTCAATCTTTTCAATGAGCTCACCACATGCCTGACTGTATTGTGCTCACCAGATTTTATTTTATTTTTAATCAATTTTGTTCTATATTTACTTTAGTTTAGTGAGGAATTTTGTTCTATATTTAGTGATCAATTTTGTTCTATACCTTAGTATATTTATATGCTAACGTAGAATTTTTAGGTGGATATGCGTTTTTCTATGAGAATTGATGGTTTAATAGATTTTTTAATTATAAATTTTAATTTGATAGTTAAAAATTAATGTTGTTAAAATATTCTTAGTTTTACACTTAAATCAATAAATAAAATTTAATGTTAATAACTTCCTTACATTTATGAATGCATCAATTTCCTTATTTACTTTTTTATATTTACTTAATATATTTAAGAAATTACTACACTAACCACTCATTATCACATTTAATCAATCCGTATAGAATATTCATTGCCACGTTATATTATTTAACAGGATTAATATATACGGGAGTTGCCAAGTTTTTTTGAGATATCAAGCATTACCAGATAGTGATAGTTGGACGCATCAATACCGATAATTTCATATATACATGAATATACATTAATTCAACAGCAGTGACCACGTTTTTTTGGATATGCGTTTCGGTTAAGGCAGTGATAGTTGGACGCATGGTAGTTAACGCGGTGGTACGCATACCCAGACACGGTGGTACGCATACCCAGACAACATGCTAAATCAACCCAGACTCTACTGTAACAAATCTTGAAAGGCCTGCATTGTAGACTGCAGTTGTCTCTGTTCCATCAGAAGCCCGCAACTGGCATATTTATTCTCCCATCCCATGGCCTGTAAATCTGTGATTGATTGCGATTTACATTATGTAAAGGATATATCCAGTTCTAATTTGGTTGATTTTTTTATGTCTGAATACTTTTTCCTTATAGTATTTTTAAATTGCTTTGTATGATCACAGTGGAAGAAGAAGTAGCGAATGAGGAGGCTCAAAAGGAAGCGTAGGAAGATGAAACAGAGATCTAAGTAACTTAACATTCGTGGTTGTTCTTGGATTGTTTTTTGCAGTTTTGGATGGTGTGCGTTGTATCCTTTGCTGTGGTGGAGAATGCAATTTTTTGAATTGTATTAATGTAATGTATCATGCCCATATCAATTTTGTATCATGCCTGTACAAAGTTTTAAATAAAAATCTCCACAACGGCTCTTGGCATACTGTCGTGAGTTTGTTGTACATGTTCATAACCAAGGACGAAGCCAGGTTGCCCTTGAGCTCCAATATCTGTACAGGGATGTTATAATTGAACATTTTAGATTCACAGCATGCGAGAATAGAGACATATGAAGACGCAGTAAATTTTTTCACTTACAGGACCAGATTCGTTATTCTTTGAAGTCTTAGATTTTTAATTTTTAGTCTATAGATTACTGCAAATCTAAAGTTATTTTTTAAATGTTAAAAAAAATAAATGAAATTTTTAATACAAAACCCTAACTTAAATTGAAAGCTTTGTTGGACCAAAACCTTAATCCTAATTTTTAGTAGATCTAAACTATAGATTAATGCAAATCTAACTTTATGTTTTAAATGTTTGAAAAAAAAAAAAAAAAATTCTTAATACAAAACTCTAACCTAAAATTAACATTTTTCTGGACCAAAACCTTAACCCTAATTTTTAGTAGACTTAAATTGCATGTCTATCTGCCTTATCCATCCACAAATCATGTGGATGTGCTAATGATAGAGAAATTTGTTTTATATTTAGTGAAGAATTGTTGGAATTGTAAATTTGAATGGTTTATTTTTTATTATTTTAAAAACAAATTCTTCAAATTTTCAAAATAAATTTATTTATATATTTAAAAATATTTAAAAATACAATTTAAAAAAATAAAAAAATAACAATTTCACCCAATTTTATAATACCTCATTTCAATAAAATAATAATACCATGGCTTTTAGAAAAAATTTGATAGTTAACATATGTCCAATAGCTGTATTTACCCTTTCAATCTTTACCGAAGCAGCGATCCGTTCGACGCATCACGAGAAGCAAAGTAGGCTAGGAGATGGAGTGATCCCTAACCCATCGATGAAGCCAGGAATAGGAATCGGGAGTACAGCATGCTAGTCACCCTTTACTTACTGCCTGCACCCAACAACACTTACTTCATATAGTTCAAAGATCTTATGGAGAACTAGACAGGTAATAAGATGAAGACATCACAGTATGCTTTCTGGGCGTCAACAAGCTCATGCGTGCCTCCAATAATTAAAACCTCTCACGGTCGTTAACTAAACCCTAACAAAGCCAATAATTATTAGTTATAACAAATAACATGTCGCCCAAACTTCATACGCTCAACCTCCGCATTCACACCGAGTTTACAAGTATCAATCTTATAAGATCCAAAATATGTATCATATTTGGAACAAAACAATGAAGGGAATGCTGGATTAGCATTATCTTGGTACCAAGTCACTGATGGAAGCATCGGCGTTAGATGGAGGAGCCACCATAGGAGTGTGATATGATACAGAAGATGTGGTCGCAGACGAATGCGACAACCCAGTGCCAGATACAGAACTGGTGGAATTGGCATTCAAAAAAGCAGGCTTTGTGGGATTCGGTAGCATCACATAATGAGATGAAAGCATCAAATTCATTGTGGACATCTGTGGATGAAGTGACGAGTCGGCCTGTGTACACAAAAGACAAACATGAATGCATCTCCACGCTTGCCCCTGATGGCAAGTTCCAATTATTGTTGGATCAATCATATGCACAATATTTATAACCTCCACGCTTGCCCTTGATGGCAAGTTCCAATTATTGTTGGATTAATCATATGCACAATATTTATATCCAGTAGCTAAAGTAGGTACTACATGTGGAGCTAAACTAGGCGTTAAAGTAGGAGGTAAACCAAGAGTTAAAGTAGGAGCTACACCTGGAGTTAAACTAGGCATTAAACCAAGAGCTAAATTAGATGCCACACCTAGAGATAAACTAGGAGCTACACTAGGAGCTAAACCAGACACTATTTTGGGCATTATTTAGGGAGCTATATCACATTTTAGGTGCAAAATCTGGAGCAAAAATCGGCACTAAATAAGAAGCAAAATTGGGCGCTAAAAAGGGAGAAAAACTAGGCGCTAAAAAGGGAGCAAAACCTAGCGCTAAAGAGGGAGATAAATTGGGCGCTAAATCCAATGCCCAAGTGAACATGTCGTTTAGCACCAGATTTTGCGCCTTCCCATCAGCCCAATTCATGCCCTCAAATGCACTAAAATCCGACGCTAAACTAGGCGCTAATGGCCTATTTAGTTATAGTGGTTCTTGATCTATTTGAATGTAGGTTCTTGATACTGTTGGAGACAAGGGTCTAGAAACTATATCTTCAAGATGTAAGGAATTGAGTGAATTGCGGGTTTTTCCAATGGATCCATTTGGCCAAGATAGAGTTGGTGTCACAGAAAATGGCATCCTTGAAATATTTGAAGGATGTCCTAATCTTAGTTATGTCTTGTATTTATGTAGGAAAATGACAAATGCAACAATTATTGCAGTGGCCCAAAATTGCCCCAAGTTAACACATTTCTGCCTTTGTATCATGAATCCATGCCAGCCAGATCATTTGACAGATGAACCTATGGATGAGGCTTTTGGAGCAATTGTAAAAATTTGTGAGAATTTACAACGATTCGCAGTATCTAGTTTTCTTACTGATTAACAATCATATAAAAACACCATGTGTGGGAAGATGATGACCATCTGTCCTCTTGCTCTTTTGGAAAGAGTCAACCACTTTCTAAGATGGCAGCACCGCCATCCTGCCTCCAACCATTGTGGAATGCAAAGTCTCTACCTTTTCTTGGTCCGTCAAGCCCTACTCTGCACGTATACTCTACGCCTGAGCCATTGAGTCCTGCCGAGGAAAATGATCTAATTTCAATGGACCAAAGGTTGTTTCAGCTCTATCGAGCCTGCAAGGTTATTTCACCAGTTTTATTACCTTTGTTGGTAGACATAGAATACACAGTGGTTCAGCCTACCATTTCTATAGATGCTACTCCTTCAAACAACTTGCAGACCAAACCACTCCACCTTCATCTGTGTTACCCTTGCTCATGTTGTTACCTATGCCTCTTATCTAGGTGGCTTCTGCACTTATTTTGCTAATCATATTCTTCAATGCCTCTTATGCTCTCACCTCTGGAAATATTGTTTCAATTTTGGACAAAAATCCCGCAGAAAAGAGAGGCATCATAGACAATTTTAGATGGAAGTCTGACAGATTTTTTTGTTGGATTAAATCATTGGGATGAGATGCCTATTTCTGCAGATAAACAAAATAGTGGAAGTTTACAAGCTATCCTTAAATTTGCAGTTTGTGAGGTCTATTTCTACTAATAGATGGATGGGTTAGGCTATTTGTACTTATTTCAATAAGTTTACCTTTAAAAAAAATAATAATAAATAAAATCTCTAGTGAATGTGCAGTGTTAAAATCTTGGATCCATAAGTTTAAATAAATCAATTTATTCTTTAAATAAATGTATCCATAACCACTTTGTTATGCAGTGTTAAATATTAATATTATTTGAAATTGCGTAAACAATTCAAATCCAAAAAAATATGTATAATACTATAGAAAATTCAATGCTATATCTAACAAATCAATTTAGCTCGTTTTTATAAAAAATGATAACTTGGCCAAGTTTTGTAACAAGACTAAAAATTTTTGTTCTCTTCCTAAGAGAAAGACTTATCATTTTTCCCTAGATCTAACAATATTGTAATTCATGTGAGAATTTAAATTGACGTCAAAGTAGACAACTCTCAATGTTTACAAGTTTACAATTTTAACAATAATGTAACCATATTTAGTTTTTGAACTCATTACATATTTAAAATATAATGTGAGGAATATATAGGTCTTTCCTATTTTGACAAGATATATATAATTTATCTCACAAATAATTAATGTAAAATTAGTTCTAGCTTACATCAATGACATGGTTTTGTATTTACTAGGATAATAAAAGTTGATATCTATTTTATTACATTTTCATATCAAATTATAATTAGATGTATCTAAATCTTTTGTTTTTAAGATATACTTAGAAAAATTGATTACATCCTTCATTTCTCTATATTATCTTTGTTTCGTTATTTGTTCGCTCACAAAATATTGTGGTGGTCATAAAAACAATATTACATTTGTTACCATCTAAAGTTGAAAGGTAAGCAATTCAATCCCTGAAAATTTTGAAGCTTTTATACAATCTAATATTTACAAGCCATATAACAAAGGTATTTTAAATATAATCTTTCATAACCATACAAACCATGATTTTAACTAGTGAAAAAATAGGGTAACCACAACTACAAAACTTATCATATCATATGTTGGTTGCTACATGTTAGTGGTTGCCCACATTTATTGTATGTATTGACCACTTGTGAATGCAATGCAATTTATAGGCATATATCTTTCACTGACCTTCCATGCAACTCTATTGTATTGATTGACCACTTGTGAATGCAATGCAATTTATAGGCATATATCTTTCAACTACCCCAACATCCTCCATGCAGCTCGTAGGTTGATTGTTCCAACAACTATAACAACTTAATACTTATAGTAAGTTATCCAAGCAAATCTCCAAATATCCTAAATGTTTAAATAATATAACAACGTGAACTTACTTCGGCCTTTCCTTTACCCGGCTTCCAGGGTATGCTAATTAGAATTTTGTTCTATATTTAAGGAGGAATTTTATTCTATATTTAGTGAGATTGTAGATTTAGATGGTTTATTCTCTATTACTCTAAAAAAAAATCCTAAAAATTTTCAAAATAAATTCAATTATATATTTAAAAATACAATTTAAACAATAAAAAATTACAATTTCAACATTAGTTATAACAAATAACATGTCTCCCAAGATTCGTACGCTCAACCTACGCATTCACACCGACTTTACAGGTATCAATCTTATAACATCCAAAATATGTCTCATATTTGGTACAATGAAGGGAATGYCGATTAGCATTATCTGGGTACCAAGTCAGTGATGGAAGCATCGGCATTAGATGGAGGAGTCACCATAGGAGTGTGATTTGATACAGAATATGTGATCTCATACGAATGCGACAACCCAGTGCCAGATACAGAACTAGTGGAATTGGCGTTCAAAAAAGCAGGCATTGTGGGATTCAGTAGCGTCATAGAATGAGATGAAAGCATCAAATTCACTGTGGATATCTGTGGACGAAGTGACGAGTCAGCCTGTGTACACAAAAGACCAACATGAATGCATCTCCACGCTTTCCCCTGATGGCAAGTTCCAATTATTGTTGGATCAATCATATGCACAATATTTCCTTGTTTGTATAATCTCCATGCCTGCATAATAACAACGGATCGTCATTTTGATGAGATTGACCTAAATTTAGTTTTTTTCCTAGGCTCAATAGAGATGGGCTTCAGATCAAAACAGATGAGCAGTGAACCCCCTAAACTCCGTTTTCGCAAAATGGTCTATAGATGAACTAAATAACAAAGTCTGGATAATGTACATATGCTCTGTCGGAGATAGAAGGAAAATAGTATCTCACCCATCCTAAAAGCATCTCCATTGCAGATGATTACAAATTATAGTCATTGTTCTTTCTTCCAGTCATAAATTCCAGGAGAAGTACCCCAAAGCTATAAACATCAGCTTTTATAGATAATTGCCCTTGCAGAGCATACTCTGGTGCCATATACCCGTTGTATATCCAAATTACAATGGCAAAGATTATATAGTGAAGGAAAATTTAAGAATTGAGGAATGATAAATTGAAAGTTTAAGGCAAATGAAAGCCTAGTCCTGGATCCTAGAAAATAAAAGCTTAATCAACAATGTAAATTCCCAAAAAGAAATTAAGATGACAAAAAGTACAATTACAAGACTGTCATTCCTGTTGAAATCAAATCAGCATAAAGTAATAAATCTGCATCCCTATTTGTTAATACGTGAGAGTAATGATTATCTTGAAATATTACTAAGTTCCAGCAACTCTTGTACTGACGTGACTCTCATCGTCCGGAAAAGGTTTTGCTAATCCGAAATCTGCAATCTTAGGATTCAGTTTCTCGTCCAACAAAATATTGCTTGCTTTGATATCCTGATGAATAATCCACAGTTGAGAATCCTGGTGAAGATAGAGAAGCCCACGAGACATTACCATTATGGTGAAGATCTGTATCCATGCAGGGAGGACACCATTTAATTATCATGAATATGCAGGGAGGATGTTTTTTATCGGCATACATAATAGAATGAAAGTAACTCACTGAATAGGATTTTATCAAGGCTCTTATTTGGTAAGTACTCATAAACAAGCAACCTTTTTGATCCCTCTGCGCAACAACCCAGTAGGTTCAAAAGATTCCAATGTTGAATTTTAGCCACAAGTTTAACTTCATTCAAAAATTCTTTCTTTCCTTGCAAAGATTTTAAGGACAACTTTTTCACTACTATTTCTTTTCCATCCGGAGTAGTTCCCTAAGATCCCTAAGAGATTCAAGCAAAATATCGGTTTGAAGATTTTGCAAAATATTTAATCTTAATTGTAGTCATACAACATACTTGTTTTGAAGCTAGTAATCTACATCCAACAATCGATGGTGCGATGAGAACAGCCCGCGAAGTGCTATAATTTAAGATTCTATAAACTAGTATAAGCTTTCTTAGACTATGTTACCTTGTATACAGAGCCAAAACCTCCCTCTCCAAGCTTGTTATCATCATGAAAATTTCCCGTAGCAGTTAGCAATGTTTCCATTGTAAACACTATTTGCGGATCCTTATTGATTAATGCGTCTTCCTCCACATGCCCATTATCTATATAACAAAAATTACTCACTATGTTAGAAAATATTGGAGTCAAAATTGAATGATGTCTATTGTAACTTTTTTCTCTGTCCCATAAATCTGTTGATGTATAAGTTTACTTAGGATAGGTAGGTCATGTCATCCTTTTTTGGGTATTTATGGATAATCACCATGTGCTTCTTTGACTTATCCCATCCATCTACTTGTCTCATTACTTCATGAGAGATTTATCCATCTACCTTCATCAATGTTGTCTCCTCTCGGCCTATTATAAATAGAGGAGCTCTTCAATGTAATCATAAAGCAGATTTAATAGATCATTCTCTCCTTTGTAGAAGGTTGTTGGTCCTTGCAGTTATCTTGTTGTGCCTGTGATATTGTATTTTCTCAATATCTACATGGTATCAGTTCTAAACTGCAAACCTCTTCTCATTTTTTATGATAGATGCAGTAAGCCATCGGTGGTCTTCTCGTGTGCATGCTTCGCGGAGTCAAAGTATGAGTTTTTTTTCTCTCTACTTACTTTGATGGAACCCTCCACAAACAGTCCAGCACTCACACAGCCAAAGGCAAAACCCTCCACAACGGTCCAACACTCACGCAACTCATTTGAAAATGCGCCCAGCACGCGCCCTTGGTGAGAATCTATCCACAATGTGCCTTGCTATCTTAGTTCGACCATCAACTTGCCTAGACAGTCCTGCCATACGCTCAACTCGCCCAATCCATCCAGCACTGGCCCAGCTCATCCAGAGACGTGCCCAGCTCACCCAGCGTGTCCAACAAAGCATCCAACTTTCACCCTCAGTGAAAATCAATGCCTGGTTTGTTTTGTGTTTGAGCAGATCTGTAATTTTATGAAAATTTTGGGGTTTACTCTTCAACGTCTTTTTATGGTTGCCATTATTTTGGCTTCTCCATTTAGCTACTCTAGCAGTTGAACTCGACGATGACCGAGAGCTCTCATCTTGGCAATTAAATCGGATTTGAGAACAACCCAAAATTCTCTTCCATCAACATTGCAAGCGGCACGACCACTTTCCCTTTGTCAAGATCCCAAAGCATTGTAACCCCTTCTTTGCCACTACGGGTGCAAACTAGAGATACCGTGGAGACCGTGTTACATGTACTTTAGCTCTCTGATTACGTGTTACATGTGCCTTAGCCTTTTTTTTAAATACGTACTAGTATTTTAAAAAAATTGTATAGTAGTTCTTTTGGAACTCTCTGATTTAAGGCTTAGCTTCCAAACCTTTCTATTGTAAACAAATTACATATACATAAATCTATGTTTTCTTTGTATTGTCTATTGTAAATGGCAGAGTTAAGGATTGTTGAGCTCCTAACTCCCCATAATTATCATATATGGAAACTTAAGATGCAACAGTTGTTGCAATCAAAAGGGCTTTGGCAGATGTTGGTCGAGGCTCAACCTGTGTTCACTAAGGAAATCGAGAGGTTTTCCTATCAAAATAAACTTGATGAATCCATGGGCCTCATCGGTTTACATGTGTTGGATAGCTTGTTGTTCCACATAGTTGATTGTAAAACTCCGAAAGAAAGTTGGGACAAGTTGGATTCCTTATTTGGAAAAATCAATGAATTTCGAGCCCTACAATTGGAAGAGGAGTTGTCATCACTAGTACTGGATGAGCATGCATCTGTTGAAGACTATCTCACCAAATTCAGGGCACTAGTGGCTCATCTAAAAGGGTGTGGAAAAACTAAATCAGATAAAGAGTGCATCTTCTTGATTTTATCCAAGCTAAAAGGTCCTTATCAGGTATTTTCTTCTGCATTTTATTCTACTATGGATGCACTAGGAAGTGAGTATAAATTGCCTTCCTTTGAGCTTTTCTGTGAGCGTCTTACCAGAGAACAATCTAAGCTTACTCAATTAGATGCTCTTTATGGCTCTAAAAATAAGGCTCTTGTGGATCAAAACACCAAAACTAAGCACAAGACTCGGTATAAGAAAAAGAAAGATTTTGCTCCAACTGGTGAGTTTACCTCCAAGTCTCAGTAGAAAACAAAACCATTTCCTCCATCTTCCAAGATTGAGGAGTCTTCCTCCAAGACAAAGAAGAAGAAGTCAAATGACACCTGTAGCTTTTGTGGTGGACTTGGGCATGTAGAATATAAGTGTTGGTTGAAACTTGAAGCTTTGAATGAAGCCATGAAGCAGCATAGGATTTCAATACCAAAACCTTCTTCTACTAGTAAAGGACATGTTTTATCAGCTCAAGCTTTGTATGCATCTTAAAATAGCTGGATACTTGATTCTGGTGCTTCACACCACATGACTCATTCTCATGAATTGTTGGCTTCTACATCTGAATGCAGCATTTTGCAGATTGCAGTTGGAGACTCTACACAGATGGATGTTTTTGGATCTGGCACAGTGCAGTTAGATAAAGGGTGCATTAATGATGTTCTTCTTGTTCCTCACATCTCTGCAAATCTTCTCTCTATATATCAGATTTGTTATTCTGGTAATGGGAAAACAGTAGAGTTTTCTCCTAATGATGTAATCATCCGAGAACTACAAAATCCAGACATTGTTGTTGCATATGGAAAAGTAGATCATAGTTCTCGACTGTATAAGTTTGCTTCTTTTGAGTCTTCCTTAGGTTCCTCTTTCATTGCACATGCTGATGCTTTGAGTAAGCTTTGGCATGAAAGATTTGGACATCTCAACTATAGATATCTGCAACAGTTAAGTACCCAAAAGTTGGTGCTTGGTCTTCCTAAAGTTTCTTTTACTGATGGAGTTTGTCTAGGTTCTGTCCTTGGGAAACAACATCAAGATCCTTTTCCTAAAGGAAAAGCATGGCGTGCTACAACACCTCTTGAGTTGGTACATAGCGATCTCATGTCATTTCCAACTCGCTCATTTTCAGGGGCTAAGTATGCACTCACCTTCATTGATGACTTCTCACGTCGCTCTTGGGTGTACTTTCTTAAGTACAAGAGTGAGGTCCTTGCTACTTTTAAGAACTTCAAGGCTTTTGTTGAGAAGCAGTCATCTCTTTCTATCAAGAAACTATGCACAGATAATGGGGGGGAGTATGTCAATCATGGATTCACAGATTTTTGTAGAGAACATGGCATTCAACATCAACTCATTGTTCTCTACAACCCTCAGCAAAATGGTGTTGTTGAAAGAAAGAACGGAACACTAAAAGAAATGGCAAACTGTATGATTCAGTCAAAGAACATGGCACCCTCCTTTTGGGCTGAAGCAGTAAACTGTGCAAACTACATTCAAAATAGGATGCCTCATCGAGCAGTACTGCATAAGAATCTATAGGAAGCTTGGAGCCATGTTAAGCCTGATGTATCTGCTTTTAGAGTATTTGGTAGTCCAGCATGGGCCTTAATACCAGTTGAAAAACACAAAGCTATGGAGAAGAAAAGCCAATCATTAATATTCATTGGTTATTGTGAGGACATAAAAGCATATAGGTTATTTGAACCTATTACTAAAGAAGTCTTTTTTTGACGAGCTGTCGGTTTTGATGAAGTATTCAACCCCACATCAAATCCTTCTCCATCTTCAGATTGTCATGTAGACAATTGTGTTGAATTTGCTTTAGAAAATGATGATGAACCTTTTGAAGTTCAACATCAACCAGAAGAAAATCTACCACCTGCAGCAATGGAGCATGAGCATCATGAACAAATTGATCTTGAACATGAA